>WJFB01000710.1:0-49984 GCA_009870185.1 Pygmarrhopalites habei | reverse complement strand
CCCCCCCCCCCCCCATTTTCCTTTTCCCAATTCCATTCTCATTTTCTGTTAAAAGTGGGAACACCGGGGAGGACAACTTCACATCATTCCAATTACAGGCCATAAGAGAAAGTTGACAAAAGATGAATTTTTTTCTCGGCATAATGTAAAGGCCAGCGTGTGTGTGAGTGTGTGGCAGAGAGCGGAGGAGGGACTTTCTCTTGCCCCAAGTTTTGGGAGGGGAGGAATTTATCGATTTTGGTGAAATGCACACCAGCACACCCACTAACACACTCCGCTCATCCACTCGCCTTTTTCTTGGCAACTGGAGAGAGCAGCTGGTCTAATCCAGTCTCCTCAAAAATGCCAAGCAAGAGATATTGACAACTGGGAACCCTCAGATTCTGAATGGGGGATTCTCAAAGTGAGGAACATACATTCATGGACTGGGTATTGGGAAGGAGACTCAAGGTCGACTGCACAGGAGGATTAGAGAGATAATTGCAAGTTGCTCCCTGCCAGTCCATCCTCCATAAATCCAGGACATTGTTCTGTGTCCATTTAAATGTGTTTGGATGACCTCACACCCTTCGCTACCATCACCGGCGCTTGGCCCGTTCTGAAAGTGGAGCCCTAATAGCTCTGCAGACTGTGCAGAACGCAAACATTCGGGTGTTTTGTATTGTGGGGAGACGTGTGGAAGTCATTCTACTCGTATAAATCACGGAGGGATTCCACACTGACTACTGGAGAGATGAATTATGAGAGTAGCAATGGACACCCTCCCCCAAATCCCCACGCACAATAATTTCCTCTCTCCATTCCCCCACATCATGGAATACACTACAGATATGTAGAGTGTATTGGTCTCCCGTCAAAATTGAAATTTTCCACCCAGCACACACACGCAGTGGAACCCTTCGTGTCATTTTCCTTACCCCTCCATCCAAATCCAAAGTCTACTTTCCTCCCTCCACACAAAAAAAACTTTCCATTTCTAAGGGGGAAAATTAGTTTTAGTACAAGTATAGTTCTCTCGTCTAATCAGTCCAGGACACACACTCCAGTCCCTTCTGCTCTTCCGTTCTGTTGAATTCCTAGATCTAATTTGGTTTACTTAATAATTGATCAGACTCGAATAGGCAAGAATGGGAGATTACGTGTACAATTCCTGCGTAAAATAAGTAAGGGATAAGTCTCAAGTAGACTCTTTCCAGGATTATTCAAGAATTGGCTGGCTTGAAACCATACGAAATGATTACTGATTTACGTGGATGTAGATATTGTTATCATTTCATGTTACAAAAATGCATATTGCGCAGATTTCATACATGGATCTTTAAAAGAATGTTAGAATATTCATGCGGAACACTGAAAACTGTCTCAAAGATTAAATAAGTAAATTCTGGATTTTGTGAACAAGTATTTTCAAGTTCTCCTTGGAAAGTGAGCTCTTTAGTTGATGAATCCTGGTGAAATGACAAGGTTGAATGAATGAAAAGACTCGAGGGCATAGCATCTCGTAAAAATGGGTTGGATTTTGTCATTGCCACTTGAATCGAGTTTTCCGTGGGTCTCCGGGAGGAATTTTGAGTGAGTGGATGCAGCTGGAGAGAGAGAGAGAGGGAGAGAAAGTTGGGAATGATGAAATTGGAGAATAGAGTTTTGAATTTAGGGAAATTGTGTAGATTGGCCTTTGGCTGGAAGAAGAAAGACTCTCAAAGACTTGGATGACGATAATGGAGGGAGGTAATAATTTAAGAGTGCATAAATAGTGACAGGGGGGATTGCGTGGAGAAAGCCACTTTCCCTGAAAGCCCTTCCACTCCTCCAGAATGTGCTGACAATGTGATTCCCCTCTTCCCTTCCTTCCTTCTCAAGGAGAGAAAGAGTCAATTCAAGATGCAGCCATTCCCCTTCGATTGATCGTCAGAGATTGAGAGCTTATGAAATTAGAGCCTAATTCATAAATAATCGTTGTTCCCTCGTACTATTAGCCTATCCATGACTCGGAGATGGAAGTTCCTCATCCGAAGATTTTGGATTTATTTGGAATGGAGAGGATCCAGTGGACTGGAAAATGGAAAATGTTCAAGTTGTGGAGCATGTGCTCCTTTCCCATCCTTCCACTCCTCACATCCTCCTCTGGGCTAATCGCACGCAAACAGACAGAACGAAGATTCCAAGGGAATGGATAAGATCAAGTTCCCAGGTGTATTCCTTCCCCTAATTAACGACGAGGGGAATTCCGCATAGTCAATCCGTTCATCTCACTACACTTCCTCCGATAACCCCCCACTTCGTATCTCATCTCGACCCAATGACTCCGAGTCGTCTCAACCTCCCCTGTAAATAGTCGAAGAAGAAGAAAAGGAGAATATCTTTTAATTATGACAGATGATTCAATCGACTCTCTCCCATTCTCAATATGTAGTGGTCTCTGCATCCGGACTAAATAAGTCCCGTCTTCTCTCCTTGTCATTTGTAAGTGCGAAGAGAGGGAAAGAGGATCTAATCTACGCCTCCCCCCACTTCCGGGAATTTCGAGGGAGGGAAAACATTTTCTGTCTTTGGACTCGAGCTCCAGTTGAGGACTCGACTGTGGAGAGTAATTTCTGGATGTTCAAGGGCAGATTGAGCTGGAATTTGTGATTTGTGAGTGAAAGCTTTTGCTTTGAATGGCTCTGCTGGTCTCCGGCTCTCCATGGATGCCATAATTGAGATGGCTAGCTTGTACTCTTCCACTTACGGATGGACATTGAGGAGCGAGCTAAAAGGAAAATGTACTTTTTGAAACGGAGCTCCAGAAAAGTTCAACTACTCCACCGACCGCAGCACGAGGATGACGAAAGAGAGAGAGAGAGAGAGTTGGATCCCAAATCTAACACGCACATTTCCCTCATTAGAGAAATGTAGAGTTTGTGTGTGTGTGAAGGGGCGGGTGCTGTTCGGAGAGAGAGGACGTGTGCAGAAAGTTGGCTGAGGCAAATTGCCCAAACTCATTCGGTCGGGCTGGAGTGTGGAGAAAGGTGGGGAAAAACCTCTCCTCTCAAACTTTTAACAAGGAAGGATTACGAAGAAAAAATCGTGGGCTGCATGACTGTCATCCTCTACTTTCTACATGAACATCTTGGATGACACTCTCTTCTACACACACACACACACACAAAACCCTTACACACTTTTTTAGTATCTACTCTGAGGGGTCAGAAAGGGCTCTTATTATGATTATGAATAGAGAAATCATAGAGATGGGGGGGGGGGGGGCTGAGACGGAGTGTTCGGAAATGTCAAGTGAGTGTCTGTGTGCTCATAATTAAGCAATTAGCTTGCAGCTCAGCCAACCGAGGAAAATTGTAATTACAAGGAATGGGAATGAAGGACTTAATCACATCTCCCTACTCTTCATGCCCCCCAATTGAGACACACTGGGAACTCACTAATGACTAATGACAATCAAGTTGCAAAAAGCAGTCCACACTCTTTCAAGTATGTAAACAAAAAAGGGAATTTTCTACTCAAGTGAAAATAGAAAAGTGCGAAAAAAGAGAAAGTTCATTAGAGTGGAGGGAGGGAGGAAGTCGTTGGAACAAAGGATGGAGGGAAATTCATCAGGATGATTGGAGACTGGCTGGCTCAAGCTGTCTGCATCCTTGGTGAGGATAACTCAATTAAGTGGGCACCCCCCTCGTTCATCCTGAAATTAAATGTCCATTCTTTCGTATCAACTCCTTTCCCCTCCATCCACAGTCAGTCATCCCCTCATCTCCCTGTTTATACTCACTCAGATAGGGAAAAGTCAATTCTCTCTCTCTGTTGTTGTTGTCCTCGTGTGGACCCCTTTCTGTACTGGATTTTGTTTGATTTCCTTCCAAAATCTCCGCCCCTCCTAATGGTAAAAATAGACACAATTCCAGGGTGTTCATACGGATGGAAGAGTGTGGAGGGGATAGGAGACTGGCCTAATAATAATAATTAGAATAATGTAGGCGAGAGTGAATTGTTATATGAGGGAGAAACAAATGGTGGTAATCTCATAAGACAACCTCCATAGAAGAGGATTCAGTTTTGTGAGAGACGGAGCAGACGAGTCGATACAAAAGGAAAGTAGGATGAAGGGAGGAAAGTTGTGGAAACAGAACGGGACATTATTTAAAGTCTTAGTTAGGGAGGGAGAAAGTGGGAAAGTTAGTCTGGATGGGTATAGAGCAGAGGTAGAAAGAGTGGGTTTCTGTAGCCAGGGGTCTTGTTCCCCTTCTACATACACACACACGCAAAGAAAGAGAGAGTGAAAGAGAACATCTCAGTGATGATCTTTGTGAGGGAGGGAGGAGGATATACCACCTAAACAAGTTTGGGGCTGTGTGCGGAGGGACGTGGTGTTTATACACAGTCCTTCATCAGAGACTGAGGCTGGGAGGGGGACACGCTTCAACATAAACATCTGTGGAGAGCTTTTCCCCTTTCCCCGAGTCTGATATTACATGATCCTGGATGGGATAGTTTGGCTGGAGCATGTCTTACAAGGAGAAATAATAAGTATAACAACTCCTCCACACTGGCCAAGTACTCCCAGTGGACCGTTTTGTGGCTCAACCGCTAAATTCCTTTACTTCCCTCATTTCTATTTCTAGCTATACTCTCCTCCACCATACAAAAAGATGCTTTTGTTTTTCTTCTTCTCGTGCTTCATTTCCTCAACACTTCCTTTCACAATATCAACTTTCTCCTTCTCTCTTTCCCCAAGTCTCCATAGTCCCACAGTAGACGCCCACTAAATATTCCTCCTCATAATTTGTCCATAATTATCACTTTATCTAATTTAATTGTCTCAGGACTTGGCAACTTGATCCAGCGTTCCATGGAAAAGCTCCTTCATGATGTATATATATTATTTAATAAGTCTTAGCCCAATTGATCAATCCAATCTCCGTTGTCTACCCGGAAACATCTCCTCCTAACATTATGTTTACCCTAATTAATTCCCTTTCTGAGCTCCCTTTATTTCCAAGTTTAGGAGTGAAACAGAGAGTGTAATTATTGCAGTTGCAATTGACAACTAATTTGTTGCATCGTACTCAACACAAATCTTGTTTTTGGACATTCCTCGACTATTAATTAATAATTAGGCATTCAATGTGTCATCATTATGTTATGACAGGGTGAGTGAAAAAATAAAGTCTTCAACATGGAAATATGGATTAGTATCTCGTTCACAGTACATGAATTTGTCCTAAATTTGAGTAAACTATTGTGCTCTCTCCCTCTCCCCCATTCAAAGGAGAACAAAGCAACTTAATTATTCCATTGTCCACCAAACTTTAATTAAACAAATCACACACAGCGGTTCATTACATTTCCATAAATGTTTTTGGCTTCCACTCATAGAAAGGATGGCGAATCTCTTTCCTGGCTACTCTTCAAAAGCATCTTTAATTACTCTCTAATACTTGGAATAATGGGACGATGGTCGTTTACAACTCCGCGTCGGAGAGAAAAGTGCTGAGGATAGCAGTCACTGATAATCAATATTAATTTAGTCAAGAGCCAAAGACTCCTCACTTGTCACAGGAGCTTTCATACTCAACTCACCCCCCCTCAAGGAGAGTTACTTTAATTAATTCTGACTGATGATGCCGACAAGTGGTTTCTGTTCATGTGAGCCCTTTAAATCGGCCAAGTATATATTTACATGTTGTTTTTTCCTCCATTTGGAACAGAGTTCATGATATGAAAACATTTGTCAAGTATGCAGAGTACTGCAGAGGATGAGCTGTAAAGAAGCGCAAAGTGAAACGAAGGGGTTAAATAGTCACTTGTGAATTTAATTTAAACTCAAAGGATTCCTCATTGAATCATTTTTTTCTTTGTCCTCCTCCCCCTATGTAGTTAGTAACATATAACATTGTATAGCACACTCGCCCCAAAACAAACATTGTCACTGTCGAACAAATCCAGGTGTGTAGAATTTGTGTCCTCTCAGCCGTTTGATTAATTGTTGGCAAGAATATTTACAAGTGGTCAAAAGTATGAAAGTGGTCTCGTCGGACAGTTTTCTCTTGTTCCTTCCTTCCTCTCTTCTGTCTGTCCTCTTGTCGTCAAATACTTGTACCAAATCAATTGTATATGTAATTTTATTTGTAGTATATTATGTATGTAAGTATATAGTGTAGTATATAGATATATTCATGTATAATAGTTTCGCCCGCTTTTACAAATTATGAATGTCTATCATTGATAAGTTCTCTCATTTTCTTTATTGTACAAGAAAATCCTCCTTCCTTTATACAATATATGTTAATAATATATATATATATTTATTTATTATATGTAATATAGAGAAGAAGTTAAAAGAGTTTTTTGCGCCTCAATGAACGCTTAGAAAAATTAGCTCAGCTCTCTTGTTTGGTCTCTGATTCTCTATAATAATATTCTAATATAAATATTTCATGTGTGTCTTACATGTAAATACATAATTTTAATTATCATCTATATAAATATAGTAATCACTGCTTATGGCATCGCATATATAAACCTCTTCTGTCAACCATTTCTTCTCAGTAATTGGATTTATAGTTAATTCAAATTTACTATTACTAAATATGGGTAGACATTCGAACATATTAGCTATCTCTTCTAGCTAGGGGATATTGAACCATGTTTCCCTACTTTCATCTACTGTATAACATGAATTTAACTGGCCACATAATTAATTAATAAAACATTTCATGTTTCCTTTGCGTACAATCAACGAATCCAGACACACACGTACCCCACATAGAATCTAGAATTTAAATCCCAAACATCACGTGGCTAAACTATAAGGATCCTCCAATTTATAACACATGTCAATCATTAATTAATATTACACACAGTAAATTTAGCAAGGAGAAGAAAGGACCATCAGTATTTACAAAAACTAATTTAGTGAGTCTACACATAACAATCGCTTTTGACAGGGTTTTTTTAGTTAGTTAACCTGTGCCGTGCTCAAGCACACACACACACACAAGTGTCAGGAAATGATTGTTCGCAATTCAACTTTTTTAATGTTGGCAAGAATGCCACGGAGCATCTTGATCTAATAATGTAATTAATTTTACTTTCTCGTAATACTAAAAAACTATAATACATAGGATGGGCAAAACTATATATTTAGATTATATAATATGTAGTAAGAACGTGATTTCTTTGTTAAACTTTGCAAATGTGACTACAGATTTGATTGTACAATTGAACGACCCAACTACAGTCTACCGTTATAACAAGCCCTTAGGAATTAACAACTAAAAATATGCCTAGAGCATTTAGGATCATTTGCGCAAAAGTATAACCTATCATTCCCTCCCGTCCAACCCTACAGCACATGGACAAAAGTCCACAGCAAAAAAGAAACTACCGTATCATCTCGAATTGGAGCCCCTGGGATTCTGTTAATTTTTTGACGTTCAAACTCCCGAGTCTTTAACTAGTTAGAAAGTCCTATCTTTTAACATACCATGTATTGGAAAGAGGGATTGTCAACTCGAGATACAAAATAAGGTATTCGTCCTTTGCTTAGTGATTCTAGTCCGTGCACAACAGAGAAGGACTGGGGATGTCAATACATGAAGGTACCTTTAGACACAATGAAGACTGGCAACACACTCATTGTTGATTGAACTGAATCATTTTCTTTAAAAAAATGTTTGAATGACTTAGGTAAAAACTGGCTTCTTCTCTTCCTAATTATAACAATAAATACAGCATTTATAGCACAATCATATCCTTAACTATACTAAGTTAATATATAAACTAATAATACGATGTATCAATGATCAAGTCAAAAGTTATACCCACAATGATGATCAAACTTTGACTCCCTCCCCTCTGCCTACGTACAAATATTAAAAATATAGACATGCAAGTGGACCATTCTACACAAAAGAATCAACAATTAACCGAAATATTACAGTAAAATGTATGTCTTGTAAATTTTTGGCTTGTTTTATCATCAAAATAATAAATACTATGCATATGTGGAACATATGCACACGCAGTATTATTACCCCTTTTTGTTGCTCATCCATAGTCTTAAATTTACATAATAGGATAAGAATCAATAATGGCATGTGACATAATTTGTATATTATATAAATTTGTATTAAATTTGGCTATAAATTACAACAAAAACATTGAGGGGTAGTTGCACTACAGTCCCGTCGTATGTATATATATAGAATCATTTTTCAAGTCAATAATAGGAATTTTGTATTTATACACCGTTTTATAACTGGCATATTTATCCTTCTAGATTACTATAATTGTCTCCGGACATGGCTAAATTATAACTGTGTGTTGGCTATAAGGATGATCGAAATCTTTACAGCTCTTCACTTTGTATTCATTTTGGAGGCACTCAATTTTTTCTCTCTTTCTCTCTCTCTTATATCCTTGTTGTGGTCTTATGATTATTATTGATACCATTATCCTTTCTTTCTCTCTCTTCCAGACAACGTCGTGTATTACTACGTTTGTGTGTGTGTGTGTATTTTTCTCACCATATCCTACATCATAGGAATTAGAAAACTAACGATAACATGTAGTCAACTGTCAACTTGAAAGTGTCTAAAAGTGAAGACAGGGTATACTGAATAATAATAATATCTGTAAGACTTCATTCTATAATATATATATACGCGCGTGTATAAATACATTGTAAATGATAAGATCATAACCAAGTCAAAGGACGGTAAAGACTCGAGCTTTGAATTTCGACTCGGTTATTAAAAATTATGACTACTATTTATTATATAAATCTGTAAAATATTAAGTATATTTGTGATCAAAGGAAGAAAATCAAGGGATTAAAACTCTGTGGCCATGCAAAAAATGTGAAAAAGTCGTTGATATATACTTCTATATGGAGCAGTAGTGGGTAGAATCAAATGTACGTACCCCAAGTCAATCAATAAAATGACAGTTACAACTTACGCGCAACGACAGCAGCAGCACGAACACAAAGAGAAATAACAACGGAATAGATATTTCGGAAACAATAACAATATATATATGTGTGTGTTATGGACACGTATCAGAATAGGTCAAAGGAATAGTCAATTGTTTCGAGGGAACAGAGAAGAAGAAACACCGGGTTTATGGAACAAAAAAACACAATGGCTACATACGTTTATATTATTGTAATACGTGTCTAGCAGATTACTACATGCACCCTCGTACTATGATGATGACATGAAGAAAACAAATGAAATGTGTGTAGTCTAACGCTTCTCCTAAATAGTTTATATAGTCAATAGAAACCAAGTAAAACAATCATTAACTATTAAGTTCACAAAAATATCCTATAATATTTAACCATAAGAAAAAAATAACATTAATACTACTAAATATACTTCTCACCACAACTTGTCTGACAGAATAATATGTCCTCCTGTCGTATAAGCAAGTATTTTCAATAGTAATAATAATTTACTTTTGTCTTTCCTAAAAATTCTAAAGTATTCACCAGTAATGTGGCAAATCATAGTAAGAATAGCGAAAGTAATACGAAATACATACACATGTAATAATATATATATATTCAAGCTACGATACACTTCCTAATAATATAACGCTTAGTAATTATGTAACAGAGAAAAAAACTTATAAAAATGTCTAGTTTGTTATATAAACTCATAAAACTGACTGGAATTCGTTGCACCAAAGATCAGCAGAAAAAAATTTGTCATCTTAAGATGTTCAGCAAAATCAAATCCATGACAATGGATGTTTGCTCTACAGATTATATATAATGATATATATATGTATATATGTACAAAGTCTACTTAAAACAAAAAATTATGTTGCTCTCCTATGAATCGTAATACAATATATAAGTATATCGTTATCATCATTTTATGGCTTGCATTCTGTCCTCCTTCAATATCTCCCATGCTCTCTTTAATACGGCTTGGCAGCTTCTTTGGACCGCTTTAATTGGACCTTCAATCGTTTCACACCCACTTGAAACTGTGTACAGAAAAAGACAATAAAAACCCCCTTTAAAACATCAAAGGAAGGGATAAGCCTAGTCTCCATCATTGCTTTAATTCTAAATGCAAATGATTAGGCTCAAAATTCACGGTACTTAATACCAAGTAGTTATTTAAAAATGAAAGACAGGATATAAACATCGCAACTTGTGGCCGTGGACAGATTTTTCACCTAATTGCCTTACTTGAGGACCCAATAATCAGTATGAATAGCAGTAAAAGAGAGGGAATCAGTCGGTAATAGTGTGGGGTACCATCAAATTTTGTGGTCTCCCAGGCTGCTAATGACTAACTCGAGTTCCCCCCGTATGATAATGTTGAGAATATATACTTACCCCGTTCATAGCATGAATTGCGATTTGTGCCGACACAGAATTGTCGTAGGATACAAAACCTGTACAGGAGACAAAAATCAGAATTGAATGAGAATTTTTTTATTTTAATTTTTCAATTTTTCAAAGGCGCAATACAAGTTCCACACCACGTAAACAGTCATGTTCCCTTATGGAGAATGCAGAGTGAGAAAATCAATACATTTCTAATATCAGTGCGAACTGGCGAGCGTATGTGTATTCCATTACATTGGATTTGGACTATCCATGAGATTCTTGGTGTATTGGAAGTGTATTGGTTTATATATGAACAAAAATAAAAGCTGTAATGATTACCAAAGCACTTGGACAGGTTGGTTTGCTTATCGATAAATACTTTTGCGGAGATCACAGGGCCAAATCCTGGGAAAAAATATAGATGAAAAGGTGGTAATGATTAAATTGCCTCTTAATTAAAGTAGGTCCTAATATATTGTAGTATTCTGTATACATACCGCTGAACATTGCTGCTAGCTCCTGATCCCCACATTCCTACAACATAATTTTCAAGAAAAATGTTCATCCTCATGTGCTTTACTACGTAGTCAAATTAAAACTGAGTTCAATCTTTAAAAATGAGCCAGACTCATTCACAAAGAGAATTGCACACAAATTCTACTCGAGACTTTTGTAAACTTTTCATTTATATCTCATAACTTCAAATATAAATGGAGGACGAACCGGAGGAAGGTGGTAAATAAAAAGGTTACTTCCTTCAGGACCCTCCACCTGAATCAACACAATCAAACCATCCAATTAAATCCTTCCCTGTTCAACTATTTAACCTATACTTTAAAGAAGACCGATCAGCCAAGTCTAAGTCTAACACCACTATATCAGTTACAGAGTACAATGAATGTCCTACAGTTTGCTTACATTTATCTGAGATTTTGACACAGCAGAACGCATAGCCGTTGTGTAGGAATTAAGTCCTATAAAAAAAGAGAAAGTCTAATTTCAAGAGTCACACTACATCTGAGTACATTCAGAGCGTTAAGAAAATGTGCTTACCTGAAGGATATCCAGTACCCGCCAGATTCGCAAGAGCAGCATTGGCTGATCCCAAAGATCCATTCAAGGAACCTCCATTTGCCCCAAAGTCTAATTCCACAAAATTATAAAACATGAAAAAGTGCAAATTGTGCAAATTGTGCTCGGAGTCATTTCATTTCCAAAAAAAGCCAAAACACAAAAATGTATACAAAACATAACTACAGAACAGAATATACACACAAATGAGAGTATGTATGTACACTACATAAAAATATTCATTGAAAGATCTGAGCAAACCATAGCACAGATGAGTTAGAACATTAGCGTAAAACTACGACAAGACATTCTCTACGGAATAGACAAACGAAAGTGAGTAAAACAACAACAAATTAATACAATTAATTAGTTCTCACAACCAAACTGCGGCGCAGCCAGCTGACCTGAATGGCCTGTCAAGCCTGTGAGAGCAGCCAAGTTTTGAACGCCCAGAGAGACTTGGTGTTGATTTGAAGATGCATTTGTCAAGTTGGCAAGGGCAGCAAGCGTAGCCAAGTCTGTACTGGATGTTGAAGAATTTAACCCTTGTAGTCCATTTGGGCTTGGAGATCCCAGAGCACCCAGTCCACTCAAAGCGCTAAGTCCTTGTACACCCAATTGAGAAAAATAACTCGGTTGTTGCTGTTGTTGTTGCTGCTGCTGCTGTTGTTGGTGCTGTTGTTGTTGAAGTTGCTGACATTTTCAAAAAAGAGGAAACCCATCCAGTAAAAATAAATGAATGACCACATAAATATGAATGGCGGTGAGGAGGAAAGTTAGTGGAAATGACTGGATGAATGAATAACTCATGGGGAAGTTGTGAGAGAAAACTGAAATTGTACAAGGGTTTACCTGCTGTTGAAGGTGCTGCAGAACCTGTACAAAATCAAAACAAAAATTGATCAAGATATAGAATGCGTTTGTCGCCGTATGATTGATAATTGGATGAAAGAGGGTCCTCACAAGCAGTATTACAACTGGTAAATACACGCACTACTACAAAAAAGGGGGCAATGTAAATCCCAATACCTCTTTTGTCAAATATTCAGTTTTGTCATCCATAGATTTGCTTAAAAGTTCGATCAACTTCCAGTCTGTACTTAATTTTGGCTTTTTAGCCTAACAGTTACATGCAAGGCACAAGAAGAGAAACCCCTGTAGAGCCTTATGTCACACACATGACTTCACTTTCATCAAGAAAGACAGAAAAAACGAGAGAGAAACAAAAAACTAATACACTAGTTAATTTTATTTCTCTCTTTAAAAAGAGTCTACCTGAAAGTACTGGGGAGCAATTGGGTTGACTGTTGCCAAATTAAAGATGTTTGATTGAATCTGTTGATGACGTTTCTGATCCTTATCCTTCTGAGTATCTGCGAATTTGACAACGATTGGTGAGGAGCAACCCTAGAAAAATCATACAAAATTGATTAGTTTTCATAAAAATGAGTCTGCTATTTGGTCTCCCTACTTGTAACTACATACATCTTTAGGTACTTGTATAATTATGCCAGTAAAGTAGTACTAAAAGGTATCCTATTACAGTTCCCTGCCTTTTTGCCTGACTGCCGAACCGAATCAGCTCACGTGTTCGAATTACATATTACACTGTTTTATATTATGTTGTTGTTCAAATTTTCAGCATGGCGTGATGAATGATTTAAATATCATCAATCGGAAAGAAATAGGAATAATTTGTCCATGATACGTTAGCGTTCAATCACACACACAATATGTATGTATGTATATATCATAATACTGAACAAAGAACAGTTACTGAGAGAGGGACATGTAAAATATAATATATAGATACATAGGATATAAATAATGTTAGCCACAAAATATTTATTTCATGCTTTCATGTTTTTCAATAATAATAATACTGATAAGGGGAAAGTATATAAAGGAGATATAAACTAAACAAGAATAGCAACAAGTTTTGAGACATTCAGGCAGAGAAAATATATATTGTTGTTGTCAAATATTTAAGAAAAAACTCTCACGCATTACTAGTATAGAACTACTAAGGCCGTCGGATCAACTGTGTACTCAGAGTACTTAAATCAATAATCGTAATTAATTGTTTGACACACATGGCTGACAGGGCGGAACTGTGGGCAATAAAAAGTTCCGTGGCACATTCGGAATATTGAAAAAATACATGTATATATATAACATACATAGAAAATATTTAAAAGGGACACAATATGCTTGGTATTCAATATGTCTACATACAGTCAACAAATAAAAAAACATATATATATATAAAGAGAGAATAGAGAGAAGATCATCTATTTAATATCTATAAATTAAAAAAAATAATGATAAACGCATTGGCAATGAAAATTGTACTTTATAAAAATATAGGTGAACAGTAACAAATAAAAATACAAATGTAAAAGAGCAAGAGACAGAGATATTTGAGACTTTGAGACAAAGGAAGGGCATAGTCATTCTTACCTCCATAGTCATCGAATGATGTACGGCCTTAATGGCACTGACCGCTGACTGCTTCGTCGAAAAAGTAACGAACGCACATCCTGGATGGAAGAAGGGGCAAGGGCGAGAAACAAACAAACATTAAAGTCTAATGACAGTCTGATACCAGATTATATAGATAACTATCATATAAAAGTCAGAGACCACAAATATTTCACCAACACTCACATGTATATATATAAAATGACATAATCTCAAAGAGAGAGAGAGTTTGTGTGTGCGAGACTGAGAGAAAAGTAACGTCTTAAAAATGAGTATCACAATTATAATTGTGACTCCAACACGATTGACATATTTAAAAACAGATACTATGAACTTTTTTAGTTACTTTTGAAGTTAGCTGTATACAAAAAATACTAAAAGTACATACATTCAACAAAAAGAACAGTTTAAATATTTATGCATATACTGACATTTGTAGCACTGACCCTTGTTGGAATAATTATGCAAAGTAATCATTTTACAAACTGACTAATTCAAAAGATCATGAAGGGTATGACTTTGATACAAACTGTTTGATGCTGTAGATATTCATGTACAATAATACATACGTACTCACTCGTAAGGTAAAAGGTAAATATCGGCCGTACAAGAAATATGTCATAGAGAAAGCTGGACAAATGGCGTCAGAGAAAGGAGAAAGAGAGAATTCATTGTCAATAGCACTGTTTTTGTTAATTCTACATGTATAATGACTATTTCATCAACATCTCAATCTGTCTCAAGATGAGATGAGAGTCACATGATCACACACACACACAATTTTTGAAGCATATTCACAAATTTGTTTTGTAGCTGCCACTGCTAGCTAGCTGTTAATAGCAACAAGAGACTATTGATAAGACAGAGGGTGAGGGAGAGGAATCAGTGAACCAAATAAAAATATATATATCTGTTAAAAGGTGTAATGACATTTAACACGTACATGATTCGGAAGTAAGGTGAATAAAAAAACAACAGAAAGTAAAATAATGATGGTAGAGAGTTAGACAATGAAAATGTGACTCGACAGTGTCCTCATTCTACTCCGCTAGGTCCTTCAATTGAAATTACCAGGGTTAATGATGAAAGGTAACAAAGTGAAACGTCGTTTGTAATTACATGGCGGAAGTACGCTACCTAGTACCTGCCCTATCCAAGTATGTATTGCAAATAATTGAAAAACCACCCCGCTAAAGTTTGCACGTAATAATGAGTAAACGCTCTCAATTGGCAGTCGTAAATCAGGGAGCAAGTAATTGAACTGGGAGGATGAATCCTCCCAAATTTCAACGACACTATCAGTCTGTGTAATGGGAAATGGGACATTTTGTTTCGTAAATGGTGGCTCAACATTGGTGACTGATTGTATTGGGGGAAGAGGTGTGTGTACAAGGAATAAAGTAAAAAAAAGAGAGAGAATGGAGCAAATGAAGTGACTAAAGACATGACTCTGTCTGCCAACCGCTAGATTAGATTAGTGGAGGATCAACGGAGAGCGTATAACGTTACAAAGGGAAAGTCAGTTTAGATTTGGATCAACGTCGTCCATTCAAAATGTCCTGACATTCTCCACGTCTACATAATTGATGCACTCTGAAACTGTCAAGTGAGTATCTGTACCTACATTCGCACAAGATCTCGTTGCATATGTAGAGTAGTAGTCTAGCAGCCAGTACCAATATCCAGGATTCGACTCTCTTCCTCTTCTTCCAACGAATTACGACCTTAGAACCATCATGTACACACTAAAGAGTAGTATGGCGTGGCTCTTCTTCCCCTCGACTCAACTAAATACACGCACATCATACTGCAGCCTTTTACTTGGTCATGTCAACTCCACCAACTTGTTATTTTATTTTCTCTCTCGGTGTGTAAAAATGACTTTCTCCCTCTCCATTTCCCCCTCCCCCACTGACTTGTGAATAGAAAGAATGACGCGAGGAAACAACAATAGAAAGAAGAAGACGACACCCAGGCTCCTCCACTATAACGTATAGACTACTATATTGTACATCTGAGTATAGTCACCCACTGGTAATCCCCAAATTCCCCAAAATGAAAATTCTCCATTTCATTCCAACCATTGTAAATGTATGGAAGGACGGGGAGAGAAGGAAATTTCAATCCACAGAAAATCAACTAGCAACTTTTACTATACAAAAGAAGAACATTTTCTCAATGTGCACTTGGAAGGATATCCCCTTGGTGATACTTTTTTCCCCTCTCTCTTTTAGAAATACTCTCTTACTTTCTCTCTCCCTCACACACACACACTCTATCTTCCCACACCAACACAAACATGACTTGACTCTCACTCAATTTCCACCGCGTCATCCAAATGACAATTAACTGTCACACATTTCTTTCTTTCTCCCCACTAACTCTCTCTCTCCCTTACATTTATATTCCTATCCCTCTTCCCACATCTCTTAACTAATCTTCACAATTCATTCATTCCTCCTATACTTCCTAGACTTGACTGCCAACCTCAAATTAAATTCTGTTCCCCCCCAAAAATATGTGTTTCAAAATAAAGTACCCATTTCTCCGCACACAAACTATTAAATATTGACGGGGCAAAATTCTAGTGTTCACAGTGTGTGCGGTAAGATCCATCTTTGTCTGTATCGATACTGTAAGTCACAGAGTAAGAGAAGGAGACGTGGATGACCAAAGAAACCCGTTAGCTAGTATCATGATTGATGAGATTGTCAATCTGTTGGAACTTGGTAAAGCACTACGTGTACTTATCATTATTATTATTACCACTACTGTTGGGGATATTAAATTAATATTATGGAATGGATAGCACGTACCTTTACTCTGTTGGTTTGCGTCTCTCAGGACTGTACACTCATCGATGACGCCGTAACGGGAAAACATGTTCCTCACATCAGTTTCATTGTATTTCCGAGAGATCATACCCACGAACAACTTCCTCTCTGCACACACAACGGATGGATGTGTACCATAAGGAGAAACACAGAAAAACATCATAAAGTTAAAAATATTCCTTTTACTTCCTTCATGCAACACTCTTGGACAAATTTCAAAAAACGAGACATACACACACACACACACATTCACAATCCACACTTCAAATCCACTTCATTGAAATCCCCAAATAGCAAACTATTATATTATTATTGCTGGCTTACGTCCCGCAGACAAAAAAACTTCATATAGAAAAAAATCCTTTCAACACGGATAATAATTATCACCTTCTTCACCAGCCCAAGTATTTGCTTGTCATCAATATATTTCAAAAAAAATTATTTCTTGCCACTTTGACAATTCAAAGGAAAACACATTTTTTGACGGGAAAACATCCCATCCTTCCATACGGTTCAAGTGAAAATAAATGCTATTGACAATATTACACACACAAACAAGAGTTTTGGGAGAAAACAAAGAGTACATGCGAACTATGGAGCTCTCACCCTTTTGAACAAATTCTGTATAGGGAGTGCTCGAAAGGGAGACTGAGCCCACCAAGGGGTTCTGGTGGAGAAGGCTGGCTACACATGTTCCAGTGGCTCACAAGTCACTTGAAGTAACAAACACACACGGGAAAGTCTTTCAAAAATATTTTTCACCAAAAAAAACCACTCCATCCTCCTACTTTTCAAGGTACCTAACCAACTCACATACACCTACACCCCAGTGCACTGTTAGTCTTGACACACACTCACACAGGGTACCCACCCGGACATTTAAAAAGTGTCGTAAAGTTGTTGTAAAGTCAATGTATTCTATTCTGTAGGTACATGTACAAGCTCAAACGGATCCGATTTGTAATTTGAGCATACATGAATAAATAACCAGACATGGACACAAAAAAATGTAACAAGTTGCATAAAAAGGGTCATATATCAGAACATAAGCCAGCAACCCACAATATTTCTTTACCCTCATCCATCCATCCATCTCTCTCTCTCTCTCTCTCTCTTATATTTTAAAATCAGAATTTGACATTTAAAATATGAAAAAGGGTATAAATTTTTTTGGTAAAATATTCCAACTTACCATATCGGTTTTCATTATCAGCAGGCTTCATTTGAATCGGATGATTCATCTGTAATTTTACAGAAACAAAATTACTGTCACAACAAGCAGTTATCTTTCAACTTTAAATGAAATACAGTCTCCGATTTCTCCTCATCTTGGAAATGGAAGCTTTAGCACGAACTATGTACATAGTGTGCATGTAAAAGGCTGCATAATCACAAGAGGGGAGGAACAATAAAAGAAAATTTGTCCATACAACAAGCACAATCTAATATCAAATATATGGTACTGCCACTGCGGTAGTACATCTTTGAGACTAATCAAATTTTTCTTCTTCTATAAACTGTAGACTTCTCCATGAATTTTGTGAGTCAATTTCATCAGTGCAATGAACATGATATTTTTCATCTTTCCACAAAACCTTCTCTTTTCATCTTTTTCCGTATTTTTGATAGGATAACACATGATAAAAAAAAGAATGACAAAAATTGAAAAGAGATTGTCTCTTGTATTTCAAAGGATCGATGAGGGGCTTCATTATGAATCAGAATGAAAAGATTTGAAGGCACATCATTAAAAAAGTCAGGGATCACAATTCAAAGAAGAAAGTAGTCAGGACAAGTACAAGTAAAGTAAATAATAATACTGGAGGGATGGCATTTGAACAGTAAAATCCAATCAGTGCGTAGTATCTTTTAATATTTCTGTACAAAGTTTGTGGAGAGGACGTACGAGGAAGAAGGGGAAAAAGTACAAAATCTTTCACCAATGCTCTACTCCATATAGGTAATATTCTTGTGGGTTGGAGCATGTCCAGTTAACTTTGTGGGTTATCCACAAGCGGCCCTAATCATTATTCCTCCGACATCATACATCCCTTATTCCTAATACAGCTTCAAACTAGGCGATGGGTGGGAAACTGTGTGTGCGGGGGAAAAAATCGGCTTTGCTCACCGAATAATGCAGTATGCAGCCAGCACAACAACAAACAACAAGGATCTAAACCATCCATATAGCTGCATCAACAACAATGACAACTTTATCATATAGGTAATCTAAGCGTGTTCCGCATCTCATCCCTACTGATTTATCCTCCTTTTCCCCAATTTTTCCCTTTAAAGTATCCGTACACGCATTTGACATGTAGGTTCAAGGGTTCACTATCCTCATTGTGATCACGAACACTATCCTTCCATCTTCGAGAACCAAAAAAATGGGCTAAATAAAAATTTCAAATTCAAATAATTTCTCCCCCATCTGATACTTGAACTGTAGCAACACAATAAAGCTTACGTCAACTACATTTTCCAGCACATTCAAGTGTGTACACCCTTTTTATGGGATACACTTTGTTTGTGTAAACTGCTCATTTGAATTAAATATTGAAGAGGCACAAAATACTTTATATGTGACTGTATAAAAATTTGTAATTTTTCCATTGACTACCGAGTGTGTATTTTGTAACTTTGTGAGATGAAACGAATTAGAATATGCTGTGAATGTGTAATATTGAGATACTGTGAGGATCTATTATGTCTGAACAATGAAAAATCGTAGAGGATAAAGTACAATGTGTATACAGGGAGGAAGTTCGAATACGTGTCACTTTGCATAGTAAAAGACGAAATGTAAAGTCTAAGAGAGTTACTCGATTCACTGTAGATTTTCGAGAGCTAACTTCTCACAAGTGCATTCAGCGTTTAGAAATCGTTATTATAATAACACGAGTAGAGTGTACTAACACTAGCTATGCAAGTATATAGTACCTATACCAAAAGGCTCCTAGAGGAGGGTGAGGGGAGAAAGAGAGAGGATATATATTTAAGGGAAGGCAATCCGATCCAATTTCAGATCCCATCTCAATCTAATTTTCCCTTTCTGAAATCTCTTCTATTCAGTTCGCTTGAATTTCACATTCAATCCCAACAAGCCAAACCAATAAAAGATAGAAGTATAGAAGGAATGGAGGGACTAAATTGAAATCCAAACGAAACCCAACAAAACAAATCTCTCCCCCACACACACGCACATGTACAAGACTCTACAAGTCTACCTTTTCCAACTAACCAAGGCAAGGTTCAGTAACAGAGACCCAATGTAACAAAGCGTCATTCTAATAATCAACTACTAAAATGAAATGTATTGCCACTCTTCTCTCTCAATTTGCTAAGGTGACGTCAATTTAGGTGGTTGTCCTACTACATTAATGGATATTTTTCCACTTGTACATACACGCTCCCCATGATACTCTTTGACAATATCCAGGCAATTAGTGTTTCAACAGATAGTTTCAATTATTTACATAGTTGTTTCCATTCTGAAACAAAGATTCACAGTCAACATGACTCAGTTACCAACACACACAATGACCTTTGAACTGGAAAATAAATGGGAAAAAAACATTTTCCAGTTCAATTGAACTGACATAATATACCAAAATACATACATATATCCAAAAACCAGTGGATTCGAATTGTTACCCGAGGTCAATACTCACAGACCAAGAGACAAAGGTTCAAGAAACCTACAATCAAAATGTAAAATACACTAAAAACTTTCTACTGATTGTTAATGATCTGGAAACAATAATCAACTACAAGTAGTACTCGCTACTTGTAAGTATACTATACATTGTATAACCAAAAACCATTGATTAATCAACGATAACTAGTTGTTGACGTTCAAAAACAACCATACTAACAAATCAACAAACATACAAAGAACGATCAAAGCGTAGAATTCTTGGAATCTGTAATACAAAGCAATACACTGAAATAAATTATGTCGCACAATGTATTATATCCACCATTCGTACATGTCTGTAGCTTATATGACGAGATTTTTAGAATGTAAAGTAATAATTTTGAAGAAAATAAAGTTGACAATTACGCGGTGTCCAAGTAGCAAGTATAATAATTGACAACGATTATATATATTATTATATATACTTTCACAAACACAGGTTCACTCCGAATGGAATCAGTATCACAATGACAAGGCAAGTTGTGAGGAGAGGGAGACAAAAATGAGAAAGAAGAAGCAACAGAATCACAATTCACAATGATTACTTTTGAGGGGAAAATAAGAAGAAATAATTATGAGAGCACAAGTTTGAAGGGCCTGTTCCATATCTGCTAAGAACGGTGAAGAATAGAACTGACTTGTTCCCCTCACCAAAGCCACGCTTGTAATGAACAACCACAGAGAAGTACAGAAATAAGTCGGTGTGTTGGTATTTGACAAGAAAGAGTTCAGAGTGATTCAAGTAGATTACATGGAACAATTCAGATTATACTGGGTGAGCATACGCCTCACTCCCTCATACATGTACACCAAAACTGTGTATCCACATAACCTAACGAGTGATAATAATAACTCGGCACCACATGACCTACCCTATATCCCATCACATTATATGTAATGCAAAAAATACAAGAGTCAGGATGGAGAGAAACTGGAAACTGGAGAAAAAGAAGAGTCAACCCCCATAAATAGTAATGGCTGTTGAACCAAAAGACTATTAAGAGAGCCAGAAACTCGTAAACGTATCGTTAATCGTAAAAGACGAGTGGAGAGCTGGGGATACGGAACACGAAGGGTCCTCAAGATTCTCTTCCATCAATATTTTCTTCACAATTTTACAAACCAACAGCCTAATCGACAACTGAGAAACTCGAGTATGTGGGAAATTTTACATAAACTTGCTTTGCTGAAAGACTACCTCCGTTCCAGGAAATTGTATTGACCCATAATCACTTTTCCTTTCCCATTAGCAAGGGAGTTTGAGTTGAGAAAAGAATCCGTGTAAAAGGTCACAACAAATTCATTGAAAAGGGAAACTGTGTAAAAACAAGAGAGAACTTACCCCGCTAAGAGTCTTAACGTTATGTAAAGCGTTTTGTGCCTGGAAATGAAAAAAAGATTTCATTAATTTTTTGAATTGCGTAATATCAATCGTTTAATATTACAAGAACAACAAGTTGAGGGATAATTTTTATTGTAGTTACCTCCAGCGCCGATCGTCTTGAAAAATATGTCACGAAACAGCAACCTACAAAGTATCATAAATAAACCATGATTCAGTCAAAATCCAAATTGATTCACACAGCACACAAAATTACACTCCTTACATGCTACACTTAATCATTTGACACTTGTATTTTTCTCAAGAAAATCGTTGAGCCACAAAAAAAAAGAAATTGGTATCCGTCAGAGCCTTTTTGACATACAGTTGTCATTCTAAATTTAGAAATACTGATTACAAAGAGATATTCCAATCTCAATTAACAACAAAAGGGGGAAACAATGTGAAAATGAAGTCTCGTACCATTAAAATATTTAGTTTGAAATGTTCCATTTTTGATTTGCCTACGACTGGTTTTGAATATGTGAGGAAATATAATACTACTGAATGGAATTAGAATAACCTTTAGGTAGTAGGAAGAAACAGCATAAAAATTTGAGTTTGTAAGTTGGTTGAGATGGGAGGATGAACTAACGTGTTACGAGAGTCTCATAAATAAAGATGTGCCATTATTCTGACGTGTGCAGACTGATAGCCGAGTACGTGACACGTTATATAATATGGAGTACGTATTTATATATATTTTATCCAATAACTAACTAACTTTGCCTGGAAGGGGATGGCTGGAGTAGAAGAAGAAGAGTAAACAGTGACTGGTATACACTAACAAGTTGTAAATGTTGCCAAAATGCTTTTCGAGTAGTTTGTAGAAGAGGGGTGAAGAGAGAGAGAGAACTTATTGTTTTGATTAAAATAAACAAATTTTATGAGCTACCAGCAGCTGAATCGTAAAATATAGAAAAATGCAGCGTATGCAGCAACCAACCAACGAAGAACACAGAAGATATGGGCCTAACAAACACTTCCTCCCTCACAATTGACAATGCATAACAAGTCACAAGTAATAATATTGATCATAATCAATAACCTCTCTCTCTCTAACTACTGGCATAAAACAATGCCACATTGAATAATCATCATCATTCTTTCATCATCACACCAAGACTGACACAAGGGAGAGAATTTGCCAGGAACATGACATGGTGTAGTCCATTATTGAGCAAAGGAGCACGTAGGTAGTCTTGAAATAATTTTAAATGCTGCACCTCCTCAAACTATGTAACTGGACTGCACTTGAAATACGATGTGTAATCATAATTATTTTGATTCTATTGAATGAAGAGGCAACAGGGGAGTACAGATAATATTTAATTTGAAAAAAAGGAGTCACATTACCACTACCAAGTTTTATGACATTCCACTGCATTCATCATCATTGATATATTATGCCATGACAGCATTCATGCTAAACTCCACGAATGTGATGTTGGACTAAAAAGTCATGTTCATAATATTTTGTACCATTTGTTTTATTATATGATGATGATGATGGCACCCGAATCCACTACTCCATTTAAGAGAGTGAAAAGAAATGGGATTCTTCATGGTCTTGTGTATGGACGGAATTACATGGGATGTGTATTGAGAAGAATATACAAAATGAAATAATGCAATTCAAATGGAATTGTTAAATTCATCCAAGTTGTTGTTGAGGGGAGACATGCTGAAGCATACATTTCACACTCTTTACTCTAGTTTATTTACTCTAGCATCTCATTCAGTACAATGCAATGAATACATTAGAGCACGTCTTTCCTTCTCATTCCATGGTCTCGACTATGTGAGTTAATATGATGAACATGACAGACCCCCCCTCTCTCCTCCCGCCCTCCTCCTTCTACTTTAAAAGATTAAAAAGGGAGCAGATGATGAGGATGACGGTGTATGAGGGGAGAGCAGAAGGAGTAGTCAATCTTCCCTTACAGCCGCCCTATCAAAACATCAATGCTCCCTCTCGTTCCACAATTACAGTCGTCCGAGGCTCCATTTGATTACATAGCCGAGTACAGAGCATGTGTTTGCACATGGTGAATGGGAGGAGAAAGAGAGGCATTTGATGAGAGATGCCGTATTTTCAATTTCAACTTTTCTCATCTAATCTCATGTGCCCACTTTTTATTCTTAGGAGCGTCTCACTCTCAATGCGAATATCTCATAAATTCACAGATGCACACACACACAGCATCTCGATCCAGAGATGGATGACATTTTCTCCTAAAAAATGAGCACACACCAAGAACAAGGAGAGCAGCAGTAGATATTTTGTCTCGTCCTTTCTTCCCCAGACTCTTCATGAGACAGCCGGAGATAGAAAGAGATAGAGACTGTGTAGCAAATAAAATAAAATAAATGAGGATTTTCGAGCATAAAAAGACAAGCCCACCCTGTTGAACATGGGCCATCACTCATCGACTGCAGCATGGCGGCTTCTTCTTCTCTATGAATCCTCCTTTCTTTTTCCCAAATGATATTCCACAATAGCAGAGGCCTTATGCTGTCTCTCCCCTATATATATAGTTATACACACACACGTGGTCTCCCTGTGTAGTCAAGAGTTTTCCACAGACTCTATAAAAGCCTTCAAGTGTTGGCACGATTTCAACGAGGGTTGTGTGTGTTCAAACTGTCACACTCCCTCAAACTCCAGCTCTAAGTGTCTGCAAATTGCCTCATTTTTATGTTCTCCCCCAGCCTCCCTCACTCCCCACCCAATCCTTTTGACTTATTTCAATTTCACCTTCATAAAACAATCGACAAATTCAAATACATCCAAAACCATCCATCTATCACTTTCCCATCATTCAGCATCACTATACTGACTGAATCTTTCAACAGTCAATGCAACTTAATCTTTACTTTTACTCCAAATAAAAAAAATTCCAATATCTTTTTGTCCCACTTCCCATCAGCAGCCCAACACCCTCAAATGAACTAATGAAATCCCTCTAATAATAATAAATTCAGAAAAATTAATGAGAATATCCCTCATTGCCTTCTCTTAATGCTCGTTAGCGTACATTGTAAGCAGACAACACAACACAACTAATGCAATTTAACACAAACAGCTCGAGACTAATTGGATTTGTACTCCACAGCGAGTCTCTCGCCCATGGCTCCCTATCTGTTCCTCCGCTATATCCCTAACTTCACCGTCACTAAGACAAATGATGAGCATTTTCCTAAAGAATCCAATCCACACACACAACCTCTCCATTCCTCTTCTCTTCTCCTCTGCCAACAAAACAAAAGTCGGAAACAAAATAAAGAACAACCCCGTGCCCGCAATTCTATTTTGTCCTCATCCCCCCAAAAATAAATTGCCCATGTCCCAAGTAGCCAAGCTATGGAAACTTAAAGAAATCGTCCCAAACGTCTGAACAATTATCACGTCCCACAGTCTACACTCAACTGTTTATTTAAATACAAGAAAAATACGCAAAATAAATGAAATGGAGGGTAATTAGAATGAAATATTCATAGTGCTACGAAAGGGGGAAAGTTCAAAGACCTTCCAAAACACACACACGTCGTGTCTCATGTCAGAGAAAAAACAGAAACGTCTCTCCATTTCTTTCAATCTCAATCTGCACATGGTAAACAGAGAATAGAATTGACTAAAGTATAGAGTAACAAGTTTTCTAGGTACGAAATAAGGTAAAACAGGGAGGGAAAAAAGGAACAAAGTTCCCATCCACGTCAGTCTTCCATCTCACATCTGCATTTGTTCCGTGCCATTTTACTCTTTCAAATATTTTTAGTTTCTCACTGAAAAGCCCTCAGAGTAAAAAAAAGGAAGACTGTATTACACGATATCAGAGTCTGCATCTGTATCGTCATTTACACACACCCACACAAACATACACACAAGGAAACAGAGAGACAGATTCCGTCCAGATGTGAACAGGGAAATTCAAGAACCGTCAAAACGTCAACCTCACACCACACACACACAAATAAACTTTGTCCTTTCCTCAGGGTAGGTGGACAGCAAAGTAAGTCCCGAGTCCATAATAGCTTTCACAGGAGAAAAAAAGTGGGCAAAAGTACAACATCCTGAATAGAAACCATCGGAATCTCTTAGCATGTATCAAATCAACAAATGTGGAAAATCGAATCGAAATGTACATAGAAGGACGGAGAAAGGAAAACTGCGAGAGGGAGAGACAGAGATCAGCGTTCTCTTTTGCTCAACTCGTCATTGGGATTGACAAGGGTTGATCATAAATGATGGTATCCAGAACTCTACGAGTCGCAACACCATCCTCTCCCATATACTTACATAGCAGGAATAGTACATGCATCGCTCCTCAGTGACCGAGACTCAGTCACTTGCACATATTTCATTAAACAAGACAATGAAACTACGACTCCTTCACTCAATTAGTCTCAACTAAATTAAGAACACGAATGACTCGAAAAATTGAGCGGCTCTAATGGACCCACAAAATTTCTAGATGAAACTTGGTTAGGAGAATTCCTCCCCTAGCGACCTACTACTACGATTGAGCTGAGGCGTACGCAAAAGATATAATAGTATAAAAAAGGAGGCGTCGAGAGAGTCTACTCGTGTGATGGTGAGATTCTGAGGAAGAGACTTCACAAAATGCAATGAATGAAAATGGAAAAAAGTAAAGAAAAGTCCTCGTCATTCCACACACTCTCCAACTCCTATCATATAATGAGTCTCTCCTAGTCCCAGTTATTTATTATATGTGGACGGTACATAAGAGTTTTCTCCATATAATAAATGAATGTCTGTGTGTAATGTAAAACAATGCACTGTTTTGGGAAAACTGCCAATTATTTTTTACGACCACGTCGTACCGGGTAGAGAAAGAGAGAGGGAGAGAGCGGGTAGGAGACAAGGAAGATAGCTTTACTCGGTTGGTTACCTGTTGCACGCAAACACAGAGTGAGAAGGGATTCCGGCCGTCGCCACACACAAAAGCACAGCAAGCCAACCAGTGAGCAAACCATGTCAGCTCTTCAAACAACCAAAGACAGGGACAGAGACAGCATATCGCATTATCATTTTATCATCTCTCCCCCTCTGAATCTCCTATTATCATTACCATAGAGAGGACCCTGTGAACCACGTGCGACTACTGCATACACACGCCTGGTCTAAAAATCTTCAATTTCCTTCCATCCTTCCTTTGACAACACAATTTTATGCATTACTCCTTCTCTGCCACACACATTTCCCTAGACTGGAAACGGAATACACAATTCAACAAGAATAACATGGACCCTCCTCTCGGTATGACAAGATAGTGAAGGCAATGGATATTGCAACACGATTTTTATACCTTTCCCTTTTCAATTCATTCCTATTGACTTGATCACCCCCCCCCCCCCTGCAAGTAGGCACAGAGCAGTCAAATATTAACAGTTGTGAATTAACATGTCAAATGGCCGAGATCAGTGTAGACTTTGAAAATGGACGTAGCGTACAAATTGGAATACCCCCTCTAATTTAAAATGTGGTCTTGACATTTCCTGGAGAAAGAGAGAGAAAGATGGGAGGGAAGGGGAACATGTAGTGAAATAAAAAATAAATAAAAAAGGCAACATCAATGGGATTTGTGGGACTTGCTGCTGTGGACGCTGACACACCACACACACTTTTATATGAACGCCTCTCCCCCTGCCTCTCACTCTCTAATAACTCACAATAAAATCCTTCCAGAGAATCGATTGCTTTTCTTTCTTTCCCTCTTTCTGGTGTTGTTTTGTTGCGGATGGGGAATGTGGGCATGAGTTGAGAGAGCAAGGGAAAAGGACAGAAACTTCCACTTTCATCTCACTTAAAAGATTGAGAAGGGGATAAAGGATACACACACACAGTCGTAGGCAGGGGACTTTTTCTTTCTGTCGTCTCTCGTCCTAAGGCTCTTCTCTTGTCTCAGCAAGGCCATTCTCAAAGCTCCACACCCACGTCCCCTGCAAATCCAGAAGGCAAGGGAGGTATCCGAGGAACAACAACAACAACAAAGAAGTGAGGGGAACCAGGGAAAAGTTGGTGGTGTTAAATCTGTGGCTCCTTTCCCCTTGCCTTCACTTAGCCACAGTGACCATTAATCCAACGCCAAAACCAAAGTCAAAAGGAGGAGAGGGGGGGGGGGGGGGCAGAAAGGAAAAGAAACAACAAAGTGAAAAGTCATTTGATGCGTGTGTGCGGAATGCCCATGAAGAGCCTTGGACATTTCCTACGCAAGTTGATGCAGATCCGGCTCCCAAACAAAAGAAATATTTGAAACTTTAAACATATTGGTTATCCGTGCCTTGTTACACTTTGTCAAACATTCACATCCGTATCCTCCATGGACCAAAGAAGGGGAAAGTAGAGGGAGAGGAGAAAAAGTTGTGGGTGTTGGGCCCAAAAATGCGAGACTTTCTCTCTGCTGTGCTTTGCAACTCACCTCCTCCACCACACGAGAGTAAACCAAAGAGACCAAAGTGTGCATGAATTAGGGATGGGAGACTGGGCAAATCCCCCCCGGAACAACGTCAGCCGTCAACCTCGAGTCAAAGTCAAGGCTCTGAATCACAATGCCATCCACTGCACAAAAGCACTTTCCTCCCTGCCCAATCACCTCCTCCTCAGTCAAAAGAGTGCGGCAACTCTGAGACACAGACCAGCGTGTACACAAGACAAAAAAAGTCTCTTACATTCCCTTTTTATTTTATTTTACCTCAGCCAAGTGTCTACTTGTCTCTCTCTCCCGTCTGTCTCCGACTACAACAGAAAAACTCAAAGTGTACTCGCTCTACTTTTCCTTTTATTTTTTGAGCCATGTCCCTGTGTACCTCAGAGATTTCAAATTCCATGCCTTCCGGATTTCAAGCTCTACATTTGACATTCAAATACAAATACAAAATTCCTATCTCTACCTCCTTTCCATATAAAAGGTACATCAAAGTACTTGAAATATCTCTCCTTTCCTTTTTCTTCCTTCCTTTCTCCTTATCCCCTCATCTCTTTGCTTTTGTTCCTTTCAATAATAAATCAATTTCAAAAATGGATCACTCCACGTAAATTGATCGCAAGATGAGACAACATGCTTTGGCTGAAGCATCCAGCCAAAACCAACTTACACTCTCAGATGCTCTCCCACCATCAACTTGCTCAAAATTCAATTTTGATCTGTGATCCTTTTTTTCTCCCTCTCCCTCTTTCTCTTTTCACAATTCAAAAGCTACTTTATGCTTCACTCACCTCACACAGACAGAATGTATTCCCCCCACCACCCCTTTATGATGCACAACAAGAATTTACCATTTGACACTCCAATAAAACGAGAAGAGAACAAGTCTGAGGAGCATGGAGAAGTGTACGTACCCCCTCAAAATTCACATTAACTTGATTCAACTCACAAACACACACAATCCACTTTTCCCGACTCTATTCAGAGTGAAGATAATAGAAAAGGGAATGAAGAGGAGAGGATGTTTTTAAATGATGATGCAGCGTGGGCTCGACTGGGAAAAGTTGAGTCAAAGTGTCGCTCTATGTGGAAAATTGCGTCTCAGAGTTATTTATGCTGCGTTGTATGATCTGATGGTCTTGTTGAACAGCAGCAGCTCAGATGAGAACTGACATGAAACGAGCAAAGAAAATTTACAGCCTACACTCTCCTTCCCAGTCTCCCTCCACACCCTCTTCTCATTCCATCCATCCTTCATATCAAATGAACGCCTAGATAATCCAACCTATATGAATGCCTAAAACAAAAGCAGAACGGACTTGTTACCTCATGATCATAGGAGAGCACTATATTCTCGACAATATTATCCCAGCCAAACTCCATGTCTCTCTCCTTCGCTGACAACCACCAACTCCAGCCGTTTCAATTCACAAAGAAAAAAGTTGACAATATTGAAAGGAAGACCATGCACAAATATAATATAGCTCAGAGAGAGATTCCCTACATGACATGAATGACAGGACCTTGTGATGTTGTCATACCGACCAAATCATATATTGGTTACCGTACAAAAGATTTGAGTTCTATGACGACGACGTCAGAGGGAAAAAGAGAGTATGTGAGACAATAGGAAAATTCCCCAAAAAAGCTCATCTTTCTTCTTCTACCAGAGACAAAGATAAAGGATGGTAAACCTATGCTTCGTCACATGAAAGGGGTATAATATTACACACACATATCTCAATCCGTCCTTAGCAAGGGATGACATTGTACTTAGTCAAATCATACATTTATTTATAACAAAAATCATTCAAAGTTTAGCGATAGAAGGTTTGGAATTTATGAGATGTAAAAATTATTCCAAATTGATATTCATCCCGTTACCCTCAATTCCTCCCAACTACCATCCAATCTCCCCAAATCTCAATTCTCCTCAATCAGACTCTATTATAATACTAAGCTAAAGACATTCTAGGGAGAAATGAGGTCATCGTACTAACATTTCCTGTCAAAACAATAACAACGGAAAGAAGAAAAATACTTTTTTCAACGGTGATCATGTCACATCCTTCCACTTATATTTACACTTGTCACTCGAGTCAACAGTCAGCACTCTAAAGTTTCCAATAGTTAGAAATGGTCCTGTCCCTTTCTGTCAATCATCAACACACCCATAGAAAATCCAACAAGAAAAAACGAGGAGACTCTTGGGACAAAAAAATCCATCCTCATCTTCGGGCATGACTTGACTTAGTCCTCGTAATTTGACATCAGAACGACAAGAGGACGGAATAGAATGGCACAAAGTATTTAGTCTATCCATTGCCATTATTATAAAATAATTCAATAATTCTGTACTACAATCAAAAATACAAGTCATCATTAAGGGAAAAAACGAGAGTGTGCTGCTCAAAGTCCACTACTTCCTACAATGAATTCCTGCCTAGCAATTCTTCCTCTGCAATGAATGCACAAAACTGTCAACTTTACGCAATTCATAACCCAATTACATCCTTCGCATGTCGTAGTCACTATACGCTAATACCTTATTTTAATATCTTTGCTCTAGCGTGTTGATTTAAAAGAAATGATGTAGGTTGAAATAGAAATGAGAATGGTAAAAGTGTAGAAGGGACAAGGAATAGAGTGAATTAAGAGGGGGAAGTTGATTATGGATTATGATGATAAGGCTAATCGATGTAGGATATGACAATGGAGAAGTAATGGAATAATCCAATAACACAACCAGACTCCAGATCAAAGGGTGGAGGAGGAGAAAGGGACAGGATACACCAGACCAGAGAGAGAAACAAAAGTAAAAGAGAGAGAGAGAGAGAGACAAGCGAGTTGTTGCTTTAGCGTGGCGAATAAGTTGCTTGCCTTGAGGCTATCTAACAACTTTCTCTGCTACTACCACTGCTACTTCTACTTCCATACTTGTCTCTTTCTAGGAAGGAAGCCTTTAACTTGCCCATTCCATTCTCGTTGCCACATTAAAAATAATGAGGAAGATGGCAATTTTCTCCTCTCTTCCTTTAACTTGCTCTTCACTTTCGTGTATGGGGACTACCATGTCGCGCATAATACATTGACAACCTCACCCGCCCCTCATACAGACCTATAATATAATATTATTATAGTTATCTGGGGAGGGAGAGGGCGACTAATCGAAACTACCTTCCCAGATTGAGCTTGAAGAGATGGGAACATCATCGTAAAACCGACTCAACCTTCCACATATCAAAACTCCATGTACACAAGAAAATCCCAGCCAATGTCAATCTCAAAAATGGAGGTCAATCCTTCAGTCCAAAGATTCTGAAATTTTCACTCATTTTAACAGCATGTCACCCACTAAGTAGGAGTGAACATTGATTCAGAGTTCCAATTGATCATTGAACGGATCAGCAAAGTCAAAGAGTGGCAGTGGAGGTAAGAATTACATGGAAAATAAATTAAGCTCACTTTGGACATCCATGTCAACTACATACTCCGATGTACTCCTTTTACTAGGAGGCAGTCACAGAGTGATGGAGAGAGAACATATGGTCCATTTGGAAATCATGTCGTCATCAACTATTCGCTCCAAGTCTATACATCATTTTGAACATAGGCTTTACTACCACGTAACCCCTATACGCTCAACCAACTTATACGTTTTCCCGGACGAGCTCATCACGGGTTCACCTCACGGAAACAAAGTAAAACACTTTTTCTGCGTCATCATCCAACTCCACGCACACACACACACAACTCGTCTCGCACAAAAACATTTCTTCAATACCGACTCCTAATCTCCCTCAGAGCCTCATCCCACACTCTGACTGAACCTTTGGAGAACTTGATCACTATTTTCATTTGCCGCCCAGTCCGCCTAATTTTTGAGTCAAAAGAAATCTGGGATGATGACAAGACCCAATCTTAAAACTCCCCTGGAAGGCCATCAGTTGGTAAGGAAACTCGTGAACACAATTACCTACTTTAATGCAAGGACATGCCCTATCCCTCAATCTTACCCTACAAACGACCACAACATTTCGAATTATGCTAAAACTCCATACAATGCGTATCCTCAATTCTTATGACTACCCTAATAACTACATATACATATTATAGATACTAAAGCCTGTGTGGTGTGTACACACGCGCTGCTCACACATAACCGTGACTGAAAAAAAACAATCATAATAAAATATTCTTTGGAAAAATGAGTACTGGCAACAGACCATGTTCCGTCATCTACAGTCACAAACAGTAAACAATTAACTAACTGTAGTTGGTAGAACCCCTCGTATAGAGTATAGTATGCGTAAAGCACATGCGAGTCGTCCCGAGAAAAAATAGAATTCCTCCCATGGAATCAATGACTTGGCATAATAAATAATAAAGAGTCCTAAAAAACCCGGGCATCCGAATGAGTATTCATGGAATGTTTGTCAAAGAAGCCTCTCCATAAAAGCTGCACTCTCTTTTATACTCTCCCCAGCTGACTCTTGAAAAGAGATGCTCTCTGTTCTGTAATAATCTTCGTCTCTCTCAATCTAAACAAATAGAGGGAGATACGAGGAGTAATAAACAAATCATTCAATATAAGCTACGCATTCATCTCTCTCCATTTTTATGTTCTCTTCTCTCAAGCTCCAAACAAACCTAACTCCAGCATACAGAATCATAAAACCATCTTCTTATTTTTTCAGAACACTCCATCATCTTGACACCATCCCATCATTATTATTAAAATATTATTACATCCTCCGTCTTAATCCTTGTGTTCTTTAATACGAACAAAAATACAAAAAAAGGAACATAATATAACTGAAATTTCACTAATGTCTGTTCGTCAGAGTACTTTATTTCAAGTACTTTATTTCGCATGTCCCAAACAATCAAAGGATTCCATGTAGTACATGCCAAATACAATTCCACTTGACAACATTTTCTAAAGCAATCCGTTCCATTAATTGACTTGGCTATTCCAACATTTGAATTACAGATCCCCCCTCTTCCCATTCATTGTTCTTCCTACATACTCCTGATAAAAATTTTGACATCATTGAATTGAAAGGAGGAGGAGGATGGGATGCGTGACTCTCTTTCTCTCATAAATTTAGAGTGTTCGTAAACTACGGTAATTACCTTTTAAATTAATTAGTTTAATGGCACACCCTCTCTCTACCTCCCCTTATCATCCCATTCAGAGAAGGGGAAAGTGGCAAAGTGCCGTGAGAATAAAATTGAAATGGATGTTTTAATAGTATCGAGCGTCATGCTTTTTCATCACCTTCAATCAACATGATTTTCACTTCCCATACAGACATTTCTCTCATTAATCAATAAATTAGTTATTTGACAACATGAGTCTATACTCAGAAATTTACATAAAAATTTTTTCTAAAACTATTTTTGTACAAAATATCATCAAAACATATCGCTGTCATATTAGTAAGTTATTTATTTACCTTTGCTCTGCTTTGTGCCTTTATCCCTGAGCACATTAATTTGGAACACACGACCGTATTCCTCAAAAAGGGCACGAAGGTCGGACTCACTTAAAACAGAAAAGGAAAGAAAGGTCAGATTCACCTGTACATGAATTTTTATGATTATTTTATCCACAATTTCCTCTTTCTCTCTCTCTCTCTCTTATCATAGACAGACATGACATGATTATCATATGCATACCTAAGATGCTTCGGCACTTGGCCCACGAACATTTTAATAGCATCTGCATCGGGAACATCTCCGGGAGAGAAGGTGTCTCCATTTATCACTAGTCCTCTGAAAATCAAATTAAGGCATTCATTACATTACAATATCACTTATGCAGACTTAACGCACGAAACAATTCTCCGCATAGTCCCCTCCGTCCTTCCTCCAGATTCCCCCCGCGCGACACGCTTCCTTCTTCTTTGACAAATTAACTATTCCACTCAAATCCCTTCATTTCCACGCCTCCAGCATCCCTCTCTTTCTCTACTTGCCACCACCGAATAATCTATCTCCCTACCCTTCGTCTTCCTTGTCAGCTATGCAAATGAAGGGAGATCTCTTCTAAATTCATTTTTCTGATCAAACTTTTCACCACCGCGTCTCCCTGTCCTCCCCTCCTCATCCTCCTTCCTATACCAGTATAAGAGGAGGAGGTATAAGAGTGTGGAGCATAAAAAGATTCCTCTGTAAATGCTCATCCTTGTTCCTCCGTGTGTAACACAGTTCGGAGAGAGAAAGTCTCATATATTCTCAAGAAGTGCCACACGCTTTCTGACTCTCACATTCGCACCCTCGTTCAATCTAATTAAATCCATCTTCCCCTTCCTTTCCATTGCATTGCACGACTTGCCACATTAACTCTCTCACCAACCGACCAACATTTCCCAGATTACTCAGAGACACCAAAAGCAGGGCGTCGAAAATTTATTGAAATCTCTACATAATCACCTTCCACTAGGCTCTAATACGTAGACGTATGATGATTGCCATTTTATTATTACTCCTTCCCTCCCTTCTACGTCCACTTTATCCCCAAGAAGACTGAATTTCTTTGAAAAACATATAAAAATATATTCAGATTTATAAAAAGCCTCTTCATCTTCAGAGCATTTTATCAACATTTCCGTCAGATTTCCTTCCCTCAGGGCTTTCTCTCTCTTTCTTAGACAGCATTCTGATGCTCAAGAGAAAGGAACAGAAAAATATGGGACAACTCTCATCATCATCAAGTATGACTACGTCTGTTATTATTATCATGCGAAGGGAAAGACACTGTCTTTTTCCTTTACCCGCCAAATCAACAAGCTTTCAAATTCACACACACACAAATAACTCCTTCCGCATTCACAGAGATAGCAAATGAGAGTAGGCAAAACAAATAACAACTAGCCCAAAGTGAAGTAAAAAATGTATTAAAGGAAAGTGTGTAGAGGAAACGAGTAATAAGCCAGGGTAAATACCCGTTATCCACACGATTCCCTTTTACCGCAACACACAGTCAGTCTCTCTTTCTCTCTCTACACTTCCTACGTTCGCATGTGCTTCCCTTTGACTCCCTTTTAAAAAATGTTTTTCGAGATGGTGTAAGTGAAGAAAGTAGGTACAGGAGAGCGTGCACATTAAAATATCGGGTGACTGGGCTGTGTGAAATGTAGAGTTTGTTTTTATAGCAATTTCCCTAATGTTCACTCCTCCGACTCGTAAAAACAAGCCGGGGCTACAACTTCATCATCACACTCCTACAGCCACCAAAAACCATCTGGTTTCCTCTACCTTCCCCATCCATTCATATCCATGTAATAACCCTTAATATCTCTCTCTATCCCTACATTTCCACCATTCCCTTTTATCCACATATACCATGCACAGAGCTCATCCGCAGAACCAAACTGTCAAAAATTCTAACTGGGCATGCATCTTTTCCTCCCAGGGGGTTCCAATTGCGGTGGTTCAACAAGAAAAGTCTATATGGGGGCAAATTGTAACAAAAAAAGTTCATTTTGCTTTGACAACTTTGTAAAACTGACTGTGAGATCCGAAGGGGGTAAATTAAAATCTGTGCAATTTAAACAAGACTCTAAACAAATCTCTCTTCTCAAACTTTCTCCCTGTTCAAATTCCTTGTCAACTAATTATAACAGAATTAAGTAATCGAAAACATTTAAAGGATGACGCATGGAGTCGATGCAGTAGAATTGTGACCACCCAAAACCCCATGATAGACTTTACTTTGGTAAAATTGAGCTTCAGTCTGCAGTCTCCCCCTTAACACACACTTGACTTTGAAATGCCTCAGCAGTAGAATTTTAATTATTTTGAAAATAAGAAGGGGATGCCTGAGAGAAGCCAAAAGCTTTGAATTGAAATGTTTTGTATTAAGTTGAGACAAGTATATTATTATTTTTTATGTACATGGGGAAGCTACATGATAATACAAAAGTATTTGGTGGATTCTCAGAGGCAAAACACCTTCTGGCTCTCATCACAAGCACCCTTCTCCCACACACAATCCCATCCAGTTTGGAAATGAAGAGTCTGGTTCTTTTCACAAAAAAATAATAAAAGAGAGGGTCCGTGACCATGTGATTCCTATATGCACTCGGCACTCGTACATATAAGGAGGACATTACAAAAATATCAAGTTCCCTGTGGAAACTCTATTCTGTTATTTTGTAAAGGGGTTCCATGGAGGTAGCCTTGCGTTTTACTCAAGTCACTTACAATTCCACCTTCTTCGCCATACAACAACAAACACAAATTGTCCATACTCTAAATTGTTTACAAGTCGAAAATGTACAAAATGTGGGAGGTGAACCGAGACTCTCGGTTCGGAAAACGGGAAATCGGAAATGTTTCACATTTTGCTTGCTTCAGGGCCCCTATTTACAAACGGGATACCCACCCATGATAGTCTGAAAATGTTGCCCATTCTGCTCACTACACACATATTCGTGTGTTCAAAATAGTTTGGTTTGTCAAATTAAAACCATTTTGAGAGTTTACGGTATACAAATTGGCATGAGCACTTGAACGTGCCTAGTACATGAGGAAATAAATGCATGAGAATCAAAAGCCAAGAAAAGGGTCCACACACAAACACTGAATTAATCTTCCCCGTACAATTTAACCATACATTTAATGTACAGCATACAAACTTGGAAGCTACACAGAAAGTTCATTAGAGACTCGGTTCCACTCATAAATTCGACCAATAACACGAAAATGTATAAAACTATGAATACCTTCACGCACCCACTTCATCAACAAAAATGAAGAATTCAATTAATTCTGACTTTCTATTTGGTACTAAATGTTGCTTTCCCTTTCGCCTCTCCTCAGTATGGCCACGAAATTCGGGTGGAAAAAAAATTAATTTTAGAAAACAAAAAATAAAAAGTCGCAAGAGGATCTCAACTCGGAACATAAAATGGAAAGCCGAGAGCTAAGAGGACAAGAAATTCAATTGAAAGTTGGGAGTGAATCTTTTGCCGTTTATAGAGTTAAATGACACAACCCCCACAGCCACAAGGAAAAGGCGAGGCAATTTGAATTTAGTTCGAATTTCAAATTCTTTCCGGCCTATTACCATTACGCTCTCGGTCTTCCCTCTCCCCCTCCCTATATAGCTCTTGAAAGGACAGAGTCAAGCCAATCTCGAGGAAAAGAAATCTCTAGATTTGTAAAAAGAGAAAGGGGGAAAAATTCCCCCAATACTCTCCTCCCTTCTCTTCCAAGTTAAAGTGAAAAGTCCTTGGATAGAAATTTTTCGACTCGCAAGAAATTCTATGTAAAGTAGAATCTCTGCGTGGTAGTCAACGACCCCAAAAAAATCCTTGAATGATTCAAATGTTTGAACAAGTCATATTAGACTAAAAAAATGAGAGAGAGCAAGAGGAGAGAGTAAGTTAGCCGGTCGCGTTATTCCGCCCAAGTAAAGCAATTGAAGCAGGGGAGGTTGAGCGGATGTGGGTGATCACGAGCTTCAACTCACACATACAGCAAATCCAAGTCAAAGTCATAGGGAAAGGAAAGGAGACAGGCAGCAGCAGCCTCACTCACTGAAAACTCAGCAAAGGAGAAAAGACCAGATTGAGAATCGATCTCTTTTTTCCCTCCTCATCTCCCAACCTTCTTCATCCCATTCACCACAGCACCACACACACACACACTCTTTCTATTGAAATTCATCATGGAATGAAGAAGACCCTCTATAGAGAGAGAAAGAGAGGGAGAAAAAACCGAGAAGAAAGCAGTGACTTAGTGACTTCTTGTCCTTCACTCGCCTCTCGAATGAAAAGACTGGGATTTTAGAAGCTGTCTCAGAGCGAGGGGGAAGATCGTCGCCACCGTCCCGCACTCTCATTTGTAATTGAACGTTTCTCTGAGTAGTTTCTCATTACTAACTTCACTGAAATCACCAAACTTGGTTCCATTAAAAATCCCCTCCCTGACCCAATACGTACACAAACACGTTCATGGACAGAAAACCAAAATAAAATAATAGAGATCAATTTTATCCCTCCCAACAAATAATTGAGAATTGGCCTCAAAACATGTCTCACAAGAAAAAAATTCCGTGGATCCAAATATTTTTTTGAACGAACCCAATTTTCAAATCCATAATTCAGAAAATACACTGAGGAGCCAGGAGGAGGAATCAAAAAATCATGTGGGTACACACATGCACACACACGAGAGCCAATTCAATTGAACTTATTAATTCGGAGAAAAAAACGGAAGGAATAACAAATAACAAATTCTCAACATGAAAATTTACTCTCATGTCATGTGAGTAGAGTGCACGCACTCAGCGAAGCGACTGATCGGCAGCTCCTCCTCCTTAAAAATTCGATATTGGAGAATATACCCTTTCTACCTCTTCGTGTTCCTCTTCGTTGAATGTCACAGCAAGTTTAGAGAGGGAGAGAGACAAGAGAAAAACTGTCTCATCTCATGAAAAATTGAGAACCAAGCTTGACACAGTCCGCATGGGAAAATGCGACATACTCTGCTCTGTAGCCCCTTCTTTTGTCAACTTCCAGTCTAACATATTTAATTCACACACTCCCCCAGTTCAATTGACACATAAATAATTTGTGAGATGGAGAAAACAAGCACCAGCACACCTTTCCTTCAGTTCTGTCTCTCTCCCCACAAATACCACCATTGCAACGACAAATATACAGTCACTCGGAAACCCAATAGCCAATCTGACCTCAGTTACACCATTAACCTTACATTTGATTTGATTCTACTGAAAAAGAAAAAGTACATATATCCACACACACACACACGACATAGCCCCACTAGCTCTCTATCCCCACAATTACTTTACATAAAAATAATTGGAAAATTCTACATGTGCCCTCAGTGCTTGGGCAGAACGCAGGAGACAACTTTCTCCACTCCCTTTTCACCATGGAGAAAATCTAATCAAAATTCACGAAATGACGAGCACGGCGACAACCAAAAAAGTTGGCGAGTTCTAGCTGGATGTACCAACTCCATGTAGCCAACATTGGCCACACATTGTCTGCCTCTTATCTCCCCTCATGCACAGCTACGCAGTGTGCTATACCACCTGCTCTTTCCATTCAACCATGCTAATGCCTCCTCTCTTTTCATTTAGATAAAAGTTTTCTTAATTTGGTCAACGCTTATCTCCCTTTAATCTTTTCCAACACTTTCTCAAGGTAAAGTGCTAAAGAATATATATATCGACTAATTACAAAATTCTGCACAAAATTTCAAGACTTATACCAATATCACACTGTACACTGGTAATTATATTATTAAAACTATTTCAGGAAAACGATCTCCATTCACACAGCATCATTGATTTTTGTCCAAAAAAATCATTTCTCAGGACACATTCAGTAAGATCATTTTGGTTATTCAAATGCACCCTCTGTACATACATATTACCATTTTAATTAGGAAAGTTTTATTAATAATTCCATCGCAAGGCAATTTAAAATGAACATTTGATGAACTCGCCAAAAGGGAGAAATTGTCGTCATTCCCTGTCGGCAAAATAAATAAAAAGAAAAAATAGTTTGAAACAAAGTTTTTTGAGGAAAAATAGTAGTGAAATTAATAATCTTATTTTGTAGGGAACAATGGGGCTCGCGGGAGTCTTTATGTTTTATATAGCACAATCAGCTCCATCACAAATAACCAACTTTATACATACATTCCATATACGTAACGTCCTTTCTCAATTTAAACCCCTCCATTTATTACATTTAATGGCTTTCTTAATTACACCAAAGGGGCCATTCTCAATTAACCAATAATACTTAGAGCACTGAAACAATCAAGTCCACTGTCACGTCTGCAAAAAATTTCATAACTGTTTCCACTTCTAAACGTCTACCAAAGTAAAAGTTCCTTCTCTCCTAAAATTCTGAATAGGTAATCATAAATGACCGTCGAAGAAAAAAAATCCAAAGTTCTCTCTCGGCTTTGAAGCCGTTCAAGCCACTTCTAGAGTTGTAGAGTGTAAAAGAAAAAATATCAATTTGAATTGGAGTCTCTGACACCAACCGTCCACCTCCCCCTCTTGGTATTAACCAGTGCCACTCTTGTGACATGATTCATGGTTAGCAACCGTCTATTCGTTTGGGCGTAAGCAAAGAGAGTGAGAACTTTTCCCAAATTTTGCATATACTATTACATACCCTGTACCTATGCTGAAAGATATAAATCTGTAATATTTTAAATTTTGACACGCATCCCAACTGACATTCCATTTGTTTTTTTGTTTTGCCAAAGTTTCCAGTTGGAAAGGATGAGTGGGACTGTGATGAGATCATCAAGTACAACTGGAGATTAGATCAGTGAGTGTCCAGCTCCAGACTCGAATATTAAAGTTGGGCATAATACACACACGCGCTATCTGATCCACATGAGCATATCCTTATTCCCCACGAGCCCAAATGTTACGGAGAATGTGGGGCCCATTCTGTTTGTATGTACAGGAAACATGTCCATGCGAAAATACTAGGCATTTTCCAAGTTGTATTGACACTGCGCTATATGGGGTCCCTACCCTTCCATTGTACTGTATTGAAGAACCATAAACGCCTTTGTCATGTCCCAAACGCTTTCTTCTGCTCCACACCACCACCAATTACTCTTACACGGTTCACTCATACCATTGTAATTTTCCTCACAAAACGAATATTAACAAATTACGAAAGGATGAATGTACGCCGAGAAGGGATATTCATGAAGGATATGTACGTGTCGTGTGCTCCTGAGTTCGGATTTTAAATTATGACGGAAGAGAGGGAGAATTCCAGAAGGGCAAAATACCGGAAAAAGCATACCTAGTGAAAAGATATGTGGATTGGGAAAAGAAGAATATGTGAAATATTTAAAACAAGAAAAGAATGGAAATATCATTTATTTCACTCTCTCCGCACTCTGGTCGTGTTTGGTAAATGGAGAGCTGCCACAAACATCCCTGTTCCTTTTGGCCATGTAAATACAATCTACAAGACAAGAGAGAGGGAGAGACTACAAGTTGAAAATATTCCCTTTCCCTGTCTGTCATGTCAAAATAGAGAGAAAGCGAGGGAACAAATTCAAAATAGTCATAAAATTTCATTTTCATTTATTGTGCAGAATTCTATGGTTGGCTGGGAGGAGAAGGGGGCCCATGCTCTGGGCTCTGTCTGTGTAATATTCCGTCTGTCAAAAAATTCGTCGTACGACTTCATTTCCATTTCATTTCCCCCTCCCCAGAATTTCTCCGCTCTTTCCTTCCATCTCAAAGTCAAGCTTCAATTGTATCTTCCCAACCCCAACTCATTCCCATTGCATCACATTAGTAGAGATAGCAACGGGAAAAAACTAACTCACTTTCTTCCCTCGCTTCCCCTCCCTCTCCCTTGCTTATAATTTCACTTTCAAAAGTAATTTTCAACCATCACCCTAATGATACATACACAGTGGCAGGATGGCAGCAACAGGATGAAATTCTATTTGAGAGAAAGAAAAGAAAATATTGCCACTAGACGCAGCTTCAGTATAAACACGTGTGTATAGTACAGTATAGAGACCTACCCCTGTGTGCCGAGTAAATAGTTTCAAGAAATAAGGAGTTGCATACTCGCCCATTTTTTCACGCTCATTTCCCTCTCTTCCCTTTCATTTATCTTTCTTTTCCTACTTTTCCTCTCGCCCTTTTCAGAAGCAACTGTAACAATCGTATTATAAAATTTAAGAGAGAGAAACGCGTCCTCCCATACATTACCTCAAATGGTACTCAATCATATTCTCAAGAGGAAAGAAGAAAAGAAGACGGCGTAAAATCTTGTTTCATTGTTACTGAGGAGAGTCCCTGAGCAAAACGTCAAATTGGGCCAATCAAAAAGTTTCATTTAAACATCAAAGTAGACAATTTTTCTCTCTCTCTTTCCCCCTTGTCTTTCTCTCCTCACTTCATCCCCTCCACTTTTTATTATTATTATCATAGTTCTTATACTTTTTAATTAGAAAAATCCGGGAGGGCATGTAAAAGTACTGATATTTTACGCGTTTCAATTTTGAAATGAACTATAAATGAACTCGTCTCCTCAACTGCACTTGGACTGTACTATTGAAAACATAATCTACGTGCGAGTAGAGAAAGTCAAAGTGATTTTTTGGAAGTATGCACGTCTCTCTCAATAATTCATAATTACGGGGGTCACTCACACTCTCTCTCGACACTGAGGGAACTGCATGCCCTACCAATTTTGTGCCATTAGATGAGAAGATAAGGACAGCGTCGAGTATATAGAATATGGCGAGTGAAATGTCGTCGGTTCGACAAATTATAATTATTTCCTCACTCACTCCCAATCCCTTCATCACAGAAAATGTTAAATCCACCTTGGAACACAAAATATTAAAAGGAAACACGTGGGCAACATGCGGCTAGGGACACACACGAACCTTCCTGAGGTACATAAATACATGGATGGGATCCAACATGTACATACATTACATCATTACGTTATTCTTTTTAAAAATTTCAACTAATCCCCTCCCCTATACCTCAATAATACACACATACACCGGTTGGTTTGGACCTCTTAGGAACCTATAGGCACCAACTACATGGGGCCTTATGGCCCATAAGGCCCAATGTTGTTGGTGCATATAGGTTCCTAAGAGGTCCAAACCAACCCAATTAGTCACGACACACACACAATCACATGATTCAATAGAGAAAGAGAGAGAGACAGAGTGCGTGTACGTGTGTAAGTAAACAGACATAAATATTGAATTTAACTCACCCTATCCCTTCCATCCCTTCCCTTTACTTCCTTTCATCATTGATATTGGAATTGCATGAATCTCAACTTTACATCTATCGATTCTTTCACATAATGGGAAAATTACTTTTGTCAGCCAACAGCCCCCTACTCTCCACTTTCTACCTTTTCAAACTTTATCCCTCCTTTCCCCTCCCCTCCTTTTCACTCTCACCCCCTCCATTTTACCTACACACTATTGAAAAGACTCTCCATGTAATTAAATGTAATTGTATAACAGAGTGTAAGTCACCAGCCAAAACAAACGGAGACTCCAATTACTTACACATCAAACTTGAGTGTACCTAGGAAACTAAGATAATGGAAAAAATAGAGGGAGTCATCCTCCTACCCATTGCATGTCTCACAAAAAAAGTGAATAATTTCATAGGATGCGATTGTCGAGTGGATTTATAAATATCAGAGAGAAAGAGAGAGCTGTGTAATATTTAATAGGATCCATCAGCCAATCGTCGTTCGTTTATCAAATCTTTAATTGCACAATTATATATACACAATATAAGATAGGGACTGGAGTGAACACACACATACTTTCATCGACTGGAAGGTAAGCAAGGGAATACTGAATTATTAAATAACGTTTTGCGTCTGATGGACAAAAAAGAGGGAAAACGAAGAAAACGTCAATATGAGGACAATATGACCCTGTCGCACAGCCACACTGACAACGAACAACGGACATCCACAGACTGTCAATCCAGTAGACAGTCTTGTCTGTCCCTCTCTATACTTCTCTCCCTCCACATGTGTTGTACACACACACATATATATGTAATACATTATCTATATATGCAACGGCATTAATACTGTAACAACTTACCCAACCAACAACCACTTTGCCTGTCCCCTTTCTCTCTCTCTCTCCAGTATTATAAAAGATAAACCTACTTTTTCTTTCTCCATCTTTCTCCCTACCTTCAACTAAAACCCCAGAATGTGTGTAGACGCCATTCACACACACACAAATGTTGGCTAAAGTCTTTCCCTGTAATCCGAAGGCCCTCAACACTTACTCCTCCAGCTTCTTGATGCTCCCAAAAAAACTCTTTCATTCGTCCGAGTCATAGTGTAGCTCAGGATCCTCAGTGGCATGCATATTGAATGGAAGATAATGGGCAACATTCAACTTTCTTTTCGAATCACAGTCATCGATTTATGTCTACGAGAGAGAGAGGGGGGGGGGGGGGGAAGAAGACACAAAGACTAAGAAGACACAAAGACAATGACGAACAAAATACATTTTCTTTTTCTCCAGAAATCCCTTGAAAATTCTGCTACTCTACTCTTGCTCCACACACACCGTCAGTTGCGAGTAGCTACACAACAAAAAAACTGTCAAACGTCTCCATACCTTCCTTCGAGTGGAGTGTGTGTCTCTTTCCACAAAGAGAAAAGTTTGCTTTCCTTTCACATTCATCCTTCTTCTTCCACCAGGCACACAAAAAATTACATTTAATTGTCCGGATTTCCATATACTAACGTTTTTGTTGATTGGCTGTCAGACGTATTTTGGGCGAGCGGTCGGAAATTGAGGGTTATACATATTACATAAGTACACAGAGCAATATATAGACGATTGTAGGAGTACTACTATAAAAGGTCAAGTATGGGGAAATAATGATAGAAATGTCTTTATTCGACAATCAATGGCCACATAATCCTTTTCTATTATGCATCATGAATACGTCGCTTCATCATCGTCAAATCGTCCCTAAAACAATAAATTATACCCAAAGTCACTCCTCCTTTCCCCCTCTCTCTATTATCATCGCGCTTCCCAAATTTTTTCTCGTCCCCTCCTATTTAGCTGCCAATGCTATGTTTCTCAATGTAAAAGATTTCTATTAGAATTCTGAGCAAGTGACAAGAATCATTAATTTACCCTCTTCTCTCTCCTCTCTTTCTCTCAAACAAACTTCCTTTTATTTTTCAAAAGGAATAGTCATGGAGAGTAAAGATCCTTCTTCCCGTGAAAAAGAAACTTGCCTCATCGTCCAAAATTGCGAAATACAAAATGGATGAGACACAACATGCTCAAATGTGTTGCTCAAATAGGGGATTTTGCAACACATTTTTTAGAAACATGTCTCTCTCTGTGTCTCTCTCAAACTCTCGACATTGCATTATGAATTACTCAAAAACGTTTTCCAATTCAAATTAAACTTTAAAAATGGAACGCTGACATTGACATGAGGATGGATACCTACTCCGTGACAACAACAAGGAGTGAAATTTCTTGACCTTTTCAATCTCGCTTCTACCCACTTCGTGTATGCACATGTTTGTGACGTGAGTGTGTGCATGTTTGATGAAGACGATGCTTCTCCATTTTTTGATATTATCTTCTTAAAATATATATGATATAATAAATTTTTAAACCGCTATATTATGTCAGTGCTGGCTGGCTAAGGAACATTTCCCGGAGTAAAAAATTCTTAGGTCTGCTGAACAACTTAACTGGAAACTTTAATTATTCTCACTTGCACTCGTACAGACAGTTGATAGTAGGGGAGAGGAGGAGAAGAATAAGTATTTTTACCTTGAATGTATTTTTAAAACAAAAAAAGGGTGAAAAAAGAATGGGAAGAAAGTTGGAACTCAGTCTTCTTGAGTCTGAATAATGGCGTCTAGTCAAAATTAAACCATGGAAAAGTAAAAAGAGTTGCTGAAAAGGAGAGAAAGGCTGGCTGGAATTGCTGAGAAAAACTCAACTTTTCAGTTTCTTCGTGTACCCACGACAAGGCTGAGGCCACAAAGATGGAGAAAGGAGAGATCTGCTTATTTCCTAACTTTAGCTGTTATAACATTCATTTCACTTCATTTGATTCCATGAGGCGGCCCCTGTGCACAAACACACATAGGCAGAAAGAAGGAAAGAATACAAAAGAAAGAGAAAAGAACATTTTATCTCTCAACCGAAATCCTCATCAATTACACACGCAAATATCCCATTTATTTGCTCTCATTCTGCTCCACACACAAACATTCTTTGGTCCCCTTGCTTGGCCTCCGTTTGAATAGCACAGAGGAGTTATAGAGAACATATTCCCTGTCAATTGAATCAATTTTCCCATGTATACATTCTCCTACTTTCATTTTCTATTAGACAATCGCATGGTCATGTGTTTCCACTTTTACCACACCAGGATTAAACGTAAGGATTTACTTGTGAGCTGGAATAAAAAACACACAGAGGACAATTCATGGCACACTACTTTGAGACTTTGGGCTCTTACTTACTTACTGTCTCCCACATAAATTTCAGGAGAGACGCCGCTAGGCCCCAAAACCCACACTTACACTTGTATAATATGGGCCACACGTAGTCCGACACACACACTTAAATGTATAAGCCAATCTTAGTTTTTGGCCTCGTGGATATGCAAGCCAAAATATAGCTAGAGAGAGAGAGAGAGAGAAAAAAAAAAGTAAGTAAATTCTGCAACTGCATACTCCTTCCAGTTGACATTTTGAGCGTGCATAGGATATGAGCAAGTCAAGACAAATTACTGGTTGTTAAGTGCTTCCTCCCAAACCATTTTCCTCACATGCAAAATGTCTATATCTATCAGCCGAGAGGATAGACGAATAAAACAGACCATTTACGATTACTCTCGTAATTTATTATTAAAACCATTCAGTTGACATGCGACTTCATAAAAAATGTATCCTAAATGTTTACCCACCACCTAAATCCATCTCTTCCCCTATAGCCCAGTGCTCCCAACAATTATTCCACGTAGACTCTTAAAGGGACTGGCTCTCTATATGGTACATGCATTAACTCCCCCCAACTGTCTTTCAAAGTCTCATAATCTATGTCCACCACTCTGTGTATCCTCCAAAATAGAATATAGAAAAGTTTGGATGGGGGGAGACACTCTTCAACAACAACGAGAAATTCTACTCTTGCCACAAACCACTCCTCCTCCTTGTCACACAATTATGATTATTATTACATTGCACACGCTCTTCCCCCCTTTTCTCACATACATTCCTGTCCTCAGACCTTTCCCCCTCGCCCCACTCTCATTCCTAATTTCCGGGTCACAGCTGCTACATAAATACTCCAGTCAAAGGTAATCAAATCCTTTCCAATCAATCAAAAATCTACATGGACGATGGGAGAAAATTTTGTCAAATCAATTTTTCCCCTTTTCTCACAATTGGACAAGTTATTTGAGCCATCCTGAGGAAATGGAATTGCCGAATTTTGAACAGAAGTAAAAAAAAACTTTTACCATGAACCACCAAGATGCAATAATTCTACTCCCCTCTCTCCCTGCAGCATTTTTATAATAAGAGGAGGAGAGAAAAATCCAATATTCAGGATGATGCGGACTGCGTGGGATCCTTCATTGAATTTTTATATGAGGCCATTACGTGTCTCATTCAGTCGGGTCGTCTACAAGGAAAACATGTGAAAGTCTCTTCATGTTGTGTGAGGATTGCAAGAGAATATTTACCAATAATACAACCGTTTCTTACATCTTCGCCAGAACAAACAATACAATCTACAATCTACTATTTCCTTTCTTTTTTCCAATTCCCCCAGAAGATATCTACATATATACGTCTCCCATAACGTACCCCCTACTCGGATGTTTACAGCCTATACCATGCTGAATTTTGTTACAGGAATTGTTCAATTTTATATTCCATATAGATGAAGGGGAGGGGGGAGAGAAGATGAAAACATTTACATTTCCCACTGCTTCCATTTTTCATTCGATACATTTGATAGAATAGAGTGTCTTGTAAGCAAACGAAAGTACAAAAAAACCCACCTTTTCCCTTGTAAATAAGACTCACAGCACACAGGGACTACAGAGGGAGGGAGACTGGAAAGATGAGAAAGGACGAGTGAGAAATTCAATGGTGCAAATTTATCTGTATGTAAGAGGAGAGGGATGGAAAAAAGAAACATTGAGGGGAAGAGCAACAGACATTTAGCTGTGCAGACAGGGAGGCGCTGCTACATGATGGTTCCCTACCTACCAGAAGGAAGAGAGTCTCATTTCATATCGGATCAAAATTGAGCTTATTGAACATGCCTGGTTCACAATGTAGCCATTACTAGGAGTCTACATCCTAGCAATCCTCTTCCCTATCATCCCACACCACATACTCTTCTCCGACCGAGTGAGAGTGTGTGGAGGGGAAAAAAAGTTTTGCCATGCGAATGAACAGCAAAGTGTTTTCATTTTTACGGTATATTCTTCTAAATCCTCTCTCTATGCCTTTCATCTCTAGCTCATAAATATTCCATATCCTACGTTAGATATGAAACAAGATGGGATGCTATGGCCAAACCTGGATCTGGATACATGTGCTGATATAAAGTAATTCTTTTCCAAGACTCCAGATAGACAGACACAGACCAACTGCAAAAAAGAAGAAGCATCCCCCCTTTCTCCTCATCACCTCGCCCTGGTTTCCTCCGTGAGTCGAAGGCAGAGACATAGAGTCACCATTCACAGCCCATCATCCGCCTTCCTTTTTTCTCATCTCATTCGGTCATGTCATCCCCATTCTTTTCCTCCCTCCCCCCGCCGCTACTCTGCTCTCTTTCCCTTTCCCCGAGTCAAAATTTGAAATGGACGATGATAGGTGGGAAATTCAAGCTAGCTAGCCTAGGTTCAAAGGTGACCGAGGGGACGGAAGAACCAGCCATTTTTATTATTATTATAATAAAATAGCATTTATCTGGAATCCAAGACCTTGGATTCCCCGCTTCCGAATCATCTTCCTTTCTCTTCCTTTCTCCATTCTATTTTCACTGTTCCATTCAGACTCTCCTCTAGTCGCATGGGCAACAAATGTAACTTTTAACTTTTCAATCTAACCTCAAAGCCCTTCCTATCCCGCACATCCCATCCTGACAAGAAAAGGAACGAAGGATAAAGAAAATCAAGAACAAGGAACGACTCCATGTCCTTCTACCATTAACCTATCAAAAGTAGAAAACGACGCCTCTTTTTCCTTCTCTCTCCTTTTCTAACTCAACATATAAATTATACACATTTAATACAAAAGCCTTCACACTCACCACGTATGTACATCCTTCAACCTCTTTTCTTCAGAGAATGGACAAGCCTCCCATTTGTTCGTATGAACAAGAAGAGAGGGAGGGAGACTTGGGTTAAAAGTTCAACGTCGTGAACACATCGGTCAAGCGCCAAGATAAAGAAAGGCAAAGAAAGCTCTAACCACACACACACAATGTTAGAGTGTGTGCATACGTGTGTGTAGCATATCAGCCCATCCATTCAGCAACACTTTAGAGAGTAAAAAATCAAGAAAATCCCTTCTCCAAACTCCCATACATTTGAAGGAAGTGTACCCCGCCCCCCAAGCCAAGGAACGAAGCTAAAGCTAAACATTTATCCATTTTGATAAGGGAAGTGAAGCCTATCTAAACACAGCGGAAAAGCCAATATATTATTCAGCTCCCATGGAACAAGAGCAGCAGAGAGAAGAAGGGAAGGAGCGTTCACTTTATCTTCTCCCAACAGAATGGAGAGAGAGCCTTGATGCTCGGTTGTGCGTAGGGGAGTGAGTATATGAATACATCAATTACAATACAAACAATATGCCAACTTCCCATGGCTTGTAACTCATATCCCCTCCTCCTCCTCCTCCCTCCCCTGTCTCTCCCTCATCATCCACTGACGACGCTTGTTGTAGCTTCATTCCAAGTGTAAAAGTCAATTTTGCCATATCTTCTCTCCTCGGTCCATGTCATCCTTTGACAACTTGAGCTTATCCTGGTTTCCTTCCTCCCAATCATTCCCCACCAGCCCAATGAAAACTGCACACAATCTTCCTCGCACATCTCATTGTCATTCATCAACATTCACAATCAATATTCAATATCGATACCCCTCAAACCTTCTCTCCCACTACCCCCCCCCCC
>WJFB01000709.1:0-49995 GCA_009870185.1 Pygmarrhopalites habei | reverse complement strand
CAGGAGGCAAATTTTCTCTAACGTCAAAGAATTACTACCAGAAATATATAATAATAGAATATAATTCTCCATTCTATAATTATAGAATGGACCCTGTGACCTGGCACTGTGCCAACTTTCAGCTTTCTGATCTGTCATTTGTCAGGTCAGAGAAATCATTTTAGGTTAAATTCCTAACTTTTTTCCTATTTTTTAAAATAAAATTCGTTTGTCACCTTTTTTAAACTTTCAATTCAATAACCAACTGTTAAAAAGGTGAGAAACGTATTTTGAACAATAAAATTGGATTCACAAAAAATCCAACTGAGAAAAGCATGTGTGCGGCCGAAGGGCCCGCAGGGACTTTTGAGGGGGGAGGGGGAAGCGCGACAATTAAGCGTTGCCTCGAAAGGGATTTTTATCCAAAATTTCAACGATTTTTTTGACGGTGTTAGAGATTTTTTAAAAATGCTACAAGTGACATGTATATAGTAGGAGACCTAGTGTCCAATGTGCAATAGTCGGATTTACATGAAAAAAAAAGTTCATTTTTTGCATTTACGTTCTCAGTTCTTCCTGTTCTTCTCTTGGTATAGAAATCATACCAATCTGTCGCGTAGTTATTTTTTAACTTCGTCTTTAGCGCACGTGGAAAATCATCGGACGCTCACTATCAGAGTATGGTAATAACAATATCAAAAATCTGCCCTCCAATTTTTCTGCGTTTGATGCGTCAGTCATATTTTAGTGAGTGTTTTCAAAATTACGTGAAATTTCGAAGTGTAAGCTTTAAACTAAAAGTGTAGAAAATTGCCCATCAACGGCATACATAATAATAGTTTTAGTTTCAAACTGGGAGGTTAATACTTTTCGTTGTGTTAATTAATTACTGTTTTGCTCAAAAACAAAACACACTTTTTTGAAATCTTTTTTGAAAAAGATTGTTAGGGAGTAGAACTGCCTGGTCAAAGTCATATTGTTGCCAATTAGTTGTAGTATTTTATTGTGAAAATCTCATTTCTATCTGTGACATCGAGGTCTACAGAGCGAGTGGATCTTAGGATGCAATTACCCTACTAGCCCTTGTCATCCTCCACGAAAAAAAGGATTCTTCTTCTTGACCAAATCTCTCTCCTAAATTATTATACATTTCCTTCCATTACACTCACAACCAATTTTTGTATTTGTATTTTGTATCCATAGCATAGGAATAGAGAGTGTACGTGTGTGTGCAGATAGTCACAGTGTACCGTGTCTGAAGAGTATAAAAAAAGGAGAAGAATGATATACAAAGTTAACTTTTTTATCCCTACCTTAGTCCTTACTCTATTGTTGAACTATTGTTAGTTTTTTCAAGTTTATCCCCTCAAAACACCCACACATAGTACACACCAGTATTAATTTTTCCTCTCTTGTATTCTTCGTGTCAGATGTGTGCTCAGGTACTCATGTCGTCACAATAATTTCCATTCAGAGATTGTTTTAGGTACATATCTGCATATAACAACGAGCAGAGTGTGTGTGACTATAGCTATTAGCCATGTACAATATAAAACAGGATTAAATTTATTATTGGTCAACGAATGGCCCATTAACTTAACATAAACCCTACCTATTTTTTACTCAATTTGCATTCTCTGTGTGTGCACTATGTATTGTGGATGTCAACAGGGATTTGTGTATACAGTATATTTATATAGAGAGCGGTAGCTCGTGTAGGATTACAAAATCTTATTTTTAATTTACATGTAGTGAAATACAATACACAGGTACAAGTGGAAGTGTGGGAATACTATTTACATTGGTACGGTTAAACAATTTGACGAATGACGGGTGGAGAAGACAGTTGTAAATCAGACCGATGTAAAAAGAATTTTCATCTCTCTCTCTCTATTACAAAAAATTTTCTACACAATTTATCATCTCATAAAGTACGGTGTGAGTGCTTTTATATAAATATTTAATATTGTGTATGTAGTTTAGCAAAGTGTGAGCAAGATTAAAGTTTACAAGTTCAATGGCAGTCAATCTCAATTTTAATCAATCCTCCTCCTTCCTCTTCTTCTTCTTCCCTCCCTTTCTTAGACTAGCTTCTCTGAAGATGTTAATGAGAATTGGAATGTCCTCTAACCTTGCAGTGTACTTTGCTGGTCGTACTACTTCTTCTTACACTACATACCTAGAGTAATATATCATAATAAACTGTACATACTATACTACGTAAACTTAACTTAATTGTACAACTACCTCACTGTTTAATCAGTCTTACATGACATGGAGTATTTCATTCCCATTTTATCTCTTGACCAATCACTCCTTCACTCTCTTGTAATTACATTCTGTACACACACACACTTCCAACGGGCTATACTGTATTTAGTGCAGGTAGACTCGTGTGTGTTCTTGACAGTACAGTACATCTTGGAACTTTCCACTCCCCATATGTACGTCTTATGCAGATAGTCTATTTCACCATACATTTAATCTGAAAACTCGGAGATGGATTGCTCATCTCCTTCTCAAAGACATGTGTGGTTTGGGCCAATATTAAAATTGTGCAACCTTCGCCTCAAGGTCTTGTTCTTCTCTCCCGTCAACCAACTTCCCCCGAAATCCCCGGAAACAAGGATGATAGTTCCACTCCCTTTTCCCCTTTCACACTCCTTTTTGTTGTATAAACTGATTTTACAAAATTACACCCTACTATATTATTCCATCCCACGTCATCTAAAAATTACTACTTTTATTACAACTAAGAGACTTTCCGCGGGGAAAGTCTCTCATAAATGCAGATTCTTTTGTTCCATTCTTTCCCCTGGTCTTTGACCTCTTCTTCCTCATCTTCTTAACTGCTGCTCCAGGATGGGATTATAATTTCTTTAGACGATTTGTCCAAATTCACCCATTGACTTTTTGGTCCGGGTCATCATAACAGTTTTGTGATACTCCTGCCTTAGATTTGCACAGAAATTCCTTTTAGTACTAACACCTCCGATCGTCGGGTAGTCAATAGGAAGGGCAATGGTCACGTTGACTGATGGAGACCCCACAGCTGACCCCGTACTACTTAGTGTCCCCATTGTAGTCGTATTCTGGGATGAGAATGAAGAAGATGCGGAGGATCTAGTTGAAATTTTGGTGGTGAATCCGTTGGTAGATTTTGTAGAGTCGAGTGTATGATCCGAGGGAGATGAAGATGATGAAGAGGAAGAAGAAGAGGAAGGTAAATCTGGAGTATTACATGGTTTCAATGAATCTAGAATGGAACCACGCCGAACCAAACTTTTCCGTCGACTTGTTGACACATGTTCCAATTCGTTGACAATATCTTCATCTCCGTGTTCCACAATCCTGGAGTGAGTCAGTAGTTGAGGTTGTTGTTTCTCTGGTTCTGGTTTGTCCCGTTGACCCTTGTTCTTATCGATGAGAGAAGAATCCCGGGAAAAGTTGTAGTGGAAAGGACAGTAGTTATTATTGTTATTTTGATGACGACTAGTCCTAGTTTTGATGGAGGATTTTTGAGAGTCAGAACGAAATGGGAGTTGGGTGGAGGGGGCAGTGGACTGACGGGTCAAGTAGAGTGGTTTTGCCGGTGAATGACCCAGAATGATGAGGATGGAGGACGTGAATTGCTCTCGAAAACGATGACAAGAGGCAATGTACGCCAATGGAGTTCTGTGGAGTAGTAAATATTTTATTGTATGAATGAGAGTGAAAACAAAAAGAGGAGGAGGAGGTAAAATCATAAAAAATATTATTTCCCATACTTCATCTCTCTCCTCCTCCTCCTGTGTATGACATTATGTTTGAGGGTATGCTCCCAAGAAACTTTTTTCTGAGAGAAAGCATAAGGGAGAAAGTAGGCTAGCCGGGTTTTCCAAAGTATTAAAATTTTGATGACTTTCCATGTGATTGAAGAGCGTCTGTCTTTCTTTCACACACATACACACAGCAAATCAGGTCAGAATCATTTATATCCCGAAAAAATGACGAAGAGCAGATTTTTCTAAATGGCCACACGATATAAAACCACGGACCCAAAGGATCACAAAAGGACTTGTTGAGTCATAAACAAATTGACGGAGTGGGAGAGACAGTGTGTGTGTGTGGAAATTAATGCAGAAAAATGGCTTAGTGAGAGAGAGTTGAGAGAGGATGGGAATGAAAGTAGAGTGGAATTAGTAGAGAGGAAGAGAGAGATGATGATAGTTGGACGAGATTTAGTAGCAAATCTAATGCCTCCATATTTCCCCCGTCGGAGTGTACATGAAAACAAGGACTGTGTGTGTGCGTGTGTTTGTGGACTGTGGACTGGAGAGACGGGTGACGGACGGACGGGAGAAATGTGAAAGTGGAGCGAGCACTAATTACTCTGAACCGCTTAAACGGACAAAGACTCGTCTCTGCGATTTTGTGATATTAATATCGCATGATAGTCACAAGGAGTGAGAGAGGTTCTATTTACATGTCCATAATTTCCTGTGTATAAAAATCTTTTTCTGTATCTCTTTACTCCCCCTCGTGCTCCATTTTCCGTAGGCTGTACGTCCATACGTGCCTCCACCACCACAATCTAAGTTTACTGTGTTTCTGGAACGCGGAGAAAAGGCTGAGACTGAGGAAGATCATGGTAAATATGTTATTTCTCTCTCTCCCCATCTCTCTAGTGTTTTGTAGTGGTGTAACAATAAGGAGGAGAACGATGATAGTAAAATGTGGGTTAAACGGTTTGGGAAAAGGAGAGATAGAGAGAGAGAGGGATAAAATAAGAGAAAGTGTCTTTAGTACATGCGAAAAGTAGACACAGAGGAGGAAGGAGGATACAAGAAAAGATTACATGAGTTAAAATGCGGAAGGAAGAGAGAGTGGGCCAAAAACCCAAAACTTTGCTCTGTTCCAGTTCCACACACACACACACACACTACTGTGTTCTACTTGTAATTGCCCCTGCCGGGGGAAAATCCGTTCCATCATATGATGATAAAAAAGGAAAGGCAAGGAGAAAAGCCACTTTTACATCGTTCAAGTCTTTCGAGACTCTACACACACTTCCACACATATTCTACACACAACAGACACACACTCACTCCACCACCACCATCTAAATAAAGGAGAGGACTACATTCAAGTCACTTTCTATTAAATTCTTTGGGGGCACGACAAACGGTTTGATAAATCTACACGTAGAATGTAGCCCAAATCCAGACCAAGCCAGGAGTAGGGCTTGAGATCTTTTTGCCCTGCATCTATTTTTTTCCTTATGTATTTCCTTTCTTTTCCCTCCCCCCGCATACATACGCACACACAAACTTTCCCGTGTGCCTACCGCACCCCCCACCTCTCCACACACAGTCTCCCTTTTTCTGGTTCTGGTGCGACAGAGTCTGTATAGCTATAAATAGGACACAGAAATATGGGGAAGCCAAGCAGGTCGTCATATAAAAAAATTGAGTAACAATAATAAAATATATATATATACAGGGGGAAAGACAAGGGGAACAAAGTAGGAGGGATGAATCAACTTGTCAGTCCTTGTCATCGACTTCTCTTTTTTATGTACATGGTTTATACTATCGTTTTGTACATAAGGTGCAATGGAGGGAGTCTGTAATAAATTGAAGTCGTCGATTCCACCCCAAATTCTCCTTCATTTTAATACGAACTTGATAGCTAATCATTACGCGAGGATGACGAGAAGAAAAGATAAGGAAAATGTTTAGGGAGCAGTGCAGTGTGTAATATGAACGGACATGAGGAATGAAATGAAGAAAGTTTATTGCACTTGTCATGAAGGAGGAGAGAAGGGACTGTTGCTGCTACGCTTAAGAAAAGGGAGAAAATGTCATTTAAACATATGGAAAAATAATTCTTTTGCTGCAGTTTGTATATGTGGGATTTGTCCTTTGATTTCCCCATGCAAAAAAATAGGAAGAAGTACAGCTCTATTTTAACATTTCACACCCCTCAAAGGACTACACAGGTATGTAACTCATTATACTGGAAAAGGTCGATGCAATGGGAAAAAGGATCCCTCTATTCCGGGATTTGCATTTCTATACCTACTACCTACGTGCGTGTGTGTGTGTGGATGAGGAAACCTTTTCAGTAGTTCATTCTGTGGGTCATTCCGTCCCGTGGAGAATAAATAAAATTGTCGTGTGTCCTCCTCCTGTTTTCCCAAATGACTGTATTTTCGGTACAAGTCATTTTACAGGTTAAAAATACGGGTAAAAGAAATCTCGGAAGAGATTTATGCAACTCAAAATGGTGTGTATACTGTGTATTGTTTAAAGAGAGGAATGTGCGTGGATGTTTTATTTTTAATTTTTGATTTCCTATTCAAGCGTTAAAGTACGCCCCAGTGCAAAAAAAGGAAATGGAAAAATGGAAGGGGTTACGAAAACCTGGCTCGTCATCTTATTGAAATATCATGAAAAAATGAATATACAAAGATATAAAAAGATATGATGATGTATCCCGTGTCGTCACTTTCACTTTTACCTGAACTCATTGACTCAAACGACAGGAGTTGAGTAGTTGGTTGGAAAAGAGGGAAAAGCCATTACAGGGAAGAGAAATTTCTTGGAGAGGATTATAGAGTCAGAGTTCAGACTCAAGGCCAAAGGTTATACTTGAAAATCCAATTGACAAAGAGTAAGACTAAGGAGAAAGTCACTGAAGAGTCAGAGTGTCTCAAAGTAGAGCACGTTAAATAATTAGCTGTCACTTTCAACTTAGTTTCATCCTCCTCCGCTTGTTTTTAAATGTAATTTTCTGACAACAGTCAAGATAATTCATTTGATGCAAAAAGTATGCAATTCTGACTTCTGATCCCATACTCACACTGACACGGATTGGGAAAAATCGATAGAAAAAAATAGGAAAGTACATATGCCTATTGGTTGTGGGGGGAGAAGAGAGAGATGAATAGAAAAGAGAAGGGGGGACTTAAACACGACTCATTTCTTTATGGAGCTGAGGGTTTAGTAGGGATGAATGAGGGATAAATAGAAAGAGAGAATGACAATTGAATGACTCAATTACCCTAAAATCAAGAGGGTGTAGTTGATGGTGATGGCGAGAAGTCTATCCGTCTGATTGTAAGAGGTCCCTTTGTCCTTCTCCTCTCCCCTTCTGTTGTGGTCCTTCAAGGCTTCTATAGCTTCCTCGTAGAGGTACGGTGTGAGCGTCATCACGACCAGGACGATCTGGACACAACTGTGAAATGTGGCTGGGATAAAAGGGAGAAAATACTCAAAATCAAGTACTCCGTATTAAAATGTACTTAAAAACTACTTTCTCACAATTTTAGATAATACTTGAGCCAACTTAAATATCCACTATGTATTTTAATAAGCATTTATGTACTTTGAATGAAAAAATTGATTTTTTACCTAACATCCGAACAACGCGTGATTTTTTCAATTTGGTCACATCCATGACTTTCTCTTCCTGCGTCGCCCCACTTGACCAAACCCTCTGAATGACACGCATGTAGCAGAAGAAGACCATGAGTATCTAAGAAAAATATTTTGAGCCTTATTAAATCAGAATCATTAACCGAACTGAGTGTGTGCTGTGTTAAAATACATTCAAAATGGATTGAAGGAAACGGGGAGGAGAAATGTTGATGAGTTTCTTGACTTTGGTTATGCAAATGAGAAGGTGATGCGGAGAACTTGAAGTTTGTCAATAAAAATCCCAACATTGTCTACAATGTGTGTGTGAGAGGCACACACGCAGGGAGAGAAATGATTTCTCTCATCATACTTTATTTGCTCTTATTTAACTATCCAACCGCGTCTCCTCATTACTCAAAGTAATCTATCTTCTCTCTGTACACCGCGTACATCCCTACTAAAAAAAGAAGGCGATACAGGGTTACACAGGGAGAAGGCCAATTACCGGTAAAAAACCTTGAAAATTGAAATTGTGCACCCGTGGCAAGTCTCAAAAAAGGGAGAATTCAAATCATCATCAAATGAGCCTAAGCTTCCCCTGTAAGATTTGAAGCAAATTGAGTGTGTCTCGAGAGAGGGAAATTTTGAGGAAATTATTCAAAGTGAGGGCAGAAAGTGTGTGCGTGTGTGTGAGTCTCACCGAAATGAGGACTAGAGCAAGTTTGACAGAGTAGAGATGAGTGAGGGTTGAGACTTGTTGAGGCTGAGCCACAAAACAGGGGACGAGGGTGAAACCAATGGCAAAGGACCCACTCGATCCAGACCACTTAATAGCATTGATCACAGAAAATTTATCTTTCTTCTTCCAACACAGCCGTCTGGAGAAAGGGGGGAAATAGAGTACAAATTATTTTTTTATTGTATTTTCCCCGAAAGTCGGGAGATGTGGGTTGGAAGGGAGAGGAGGAGGGGAATAGAGGGGATGTTAATTGTAGCGTGGAGAAGAGTAAAAGTGACCTGTAACGAAGAATGGAAATGGACAATGTCAGCAAGAGTCCAAATAAATTGGCAAAATTCCCAACCACTTGTTGAACGACGCTACTCCACGGCATTCGCTTCAACGGGGACTTCCATACTACAAAAAGCAGAGTGGAGAGCACACTCATATCAGATCCCATTTGTAACTACATGGGGGAAATGGGAAAGGGCCCAACACAAACAGAAGTACGTACTACGTAGTAAGTAGACAGTCTTTGATTGAGGAAGAGAAAAGTGAAAAAGAAAAACTCACCGGAAGTGACGATGTGGATGGGGACACAAATGAGGCAGAGGAAAATGTGAGAAAGACAGTCAAGTAGTAATTCAAAATTCACCAACGATCGAAGTTTCTTGCGACGCCAAAATATCACCACTGTCGCTCCATTTACTACCAAATCAAATTAATTTTACTATTAGTGGTGAGTTGAAATTGAGATTGGGATGATGGTGGACCAATTTAATTCAATTATGTTTGTGTGGGTAGTTTATTTTTTCTTAGGGAACTTAATGCACACTATGCTTCAATGCCAAAGTCACACAAAAACAACTCTAGTAGTAATGCTACTACGAAAATAAAAATAGTAATGAAATTTTGGTTAAAAAGAAAGTAGATGATGTATAATTTTTAATACGATCGCTTAATTGAATTTTTGATCGTAAATGTCAACTTTTTAAAAAAATTGATTTAAAACATGACATTTACGAATTTAGCAAGAAATAACGGATGGGTGTAATATGTAATTAAATGGTAGTAAACAATTAAATTCTTAGTATTTGAATATAATATGTAAAATGAATTTAAAAAAAAAAGAATTTTGAAAGAAGTTGAGAAAAGAGCTTACAGGGCAGTCCGACAAGAGAAACGAGTAAGAGAAAGACAGAAGAAACCCAGGCAGTCCAAGTAGAAATTTGATTTGAAAATTGAGAAATGTGAGTCAACTCTGACCTCTCCGATCCCCTCTTAAATTCCCCAATACCCCCACTCCCCAACGTCACATTTAAAATTGACAGACTTTTGTGGAAATCGAAAGCTTGTATCAAATCCGAAATTTCTGCAAGTCCGTCCATCCTCCTTCCCGTAAAAATGTATTATATTTCAATTTCTTTCTATATTTCATGTACTACCCCTTCCTAAGTGAAGTACAGTAAAATTTCCTGGGGGACATTCTGAGACCAACTGAGTACAAAATTTTCATTGCCCCATTTTCCTTTTTCTGTCCTGACTTGAAAAATATTTGGGAACTTTTTACAAATCTACAGCAAACAATGATAGAGCAGAGTATGGACAATGTATGGTGTATTGAGCACACAGCGTGTCTTTGTTCTCCTCTTCTTTTCTTGTTGAGACTTTGGCGAGTGGTTGAGGTTGAGTGAAATCGGGGAGACAGTCTGTCCTCTTTAAGTAAGGAAGCGTTGAGGAAGGAAGAGAGAGGAAATTTAATGTAACTTGCCTTGAGCAGGACGGACGGAGAGAGAAAGTGAGAGCGACAAAAACACACGGATTCCGAGTGAATCCGATTTTCTCCCTTCAGTCTCACTCCAAAATAGGCAGCGAGAGTGGAAATCTATTCAGCAAACTTCCCACTTGGAAATCTTCATCGTTTCATTATAACAGAGAAATGTTTCCCAAAATTTCTCGCAATCTTCCCTTGCTTCTATTTCCACCAGGGAAAAGCAAACAAAATCGGCTTATGCTCAAAACACACCACACACACGACCATGACAGCTTCATGGTGAGAAGGATTGTGTGTGTGTGCTATTTTCATCTACGCTTTTTCCATTACAGTCCATGTGCATCCGAAAGCTCCCACTTCCGTCTTCCTGATCCGTGTCTACAGAGAAAACTTTCTCTCATGCCGAGAAGAGGAGAGGGGAGGAGGGTAGGATGGCATGACCAACTTTTCTCCCTCAAAAAAAATTTTCTCATCCATCAGAGTGAGATTTCTATCCGGACCACACAGTCTGCCACATGAACAGCCTCCTCTATACATCTTGATCTTAACATGGACTGGAATGGAGGGAAGAGATGGGCTATGCAAGTTTGTGCCTGGTTGGTTGCATGGATAATGGTGCGTACATTAATTCGGGAGGGGGAATTGGGGAAATGTTCCCGACAAATTTTGGCTAGGATAAATAAGAGATGTGTGTGTATGTGTGTGGTGGGTGGGTGTACTGTGTACACTTTCACTGGACAAAAGGTGAGGGTGAGAAAAAGAGCAAGTGGATTATTACGTCTCCGTTTACATCTTGAAAAGTGGGACAGGAGGAGAAGGAGGAGGAGGAGATATTGGTAATATTGAAGAGAGTGGGAGAAATGTAGGCCTTTGAAGCCATCCATCCTTTTCATTCAAACTCCGTCACTTGCCATCGACATTTTTCTCGTCCCAAGACGAGAAATGAGGAAGCTGGTAGCCCCAGGAATTTTTTCTTTTCTTCTTCTTCTTCTTCTTACACTTTCTTCGGTTGTGGCACTCTTAAGGTTTTTTCTTGACCTATTTTCCTCCTTTGCTTTACCTTTGTTCTTCAAACCATACACACACACACACACAGTATAAAGTTGCATTTGCACGTCATCCCATCCCATCGCATTTCATTTACATTTTTGGGGAGAGTGGAGGGGAGTCTCTCCTATGACATTTTATATTAGCCTACTACAACCCCCGCCACTCCAACTCTTGTCTCTCCGGGTTCTGGAATTGAATTGCCCATATACACACACCATTCCCCCTCCTCCACGTCTTGTAATTTGAATTTAAATGACAATTTATGTTGCCCTCCCCCCTTGTATAATGCATTATGATTCAATCTAGGTGGAGAAGGGGGAAAAGTACGGAAGAGAGAAGGAGAGAAAATCTGGAACAGTTTTTCCATGTCAAGTCAAACAAGAGTGGGAAAGAGTGAGTGTATGTGTGTGTGTGTTCATAAATAAATTGACATGGCCTATTTTACCTCTCTTACCATTCGATCTTAACCTCCTGTTACATGTCATCTTTTCTGGGATTGAGCGAATTATAATATTGTACTCTCAATTTCATCACAATTTTGTGCTCAATTTCAAATTAGCTAGACTGAATGTCACGTTCTTTTTCTGCTGGCGCCGGACGATGAGGATTTTTATGGCGAATTTACTCTTCCCGGAAGAGTCTTCCTGTTTATTGGAAATTTTTGTGAAGTGTGTGGTGTGTCCTACTGTATTTATAAAAATGGTTAATCTTAATATTTATGAATATGCTCCATTCAATTGTGAGTGATAATTAATAATTATTTTTAATGTTCCATATGAAAAAGTATTTCTTTTTCTTTTTTATTTCTTTCTGCTTGTGGCTCTATAATCCTTGAAATAGAACAAGAACAAGAATTTCATGTAAATGCAACTGTACTATTGAAAAATTGAACAAAATTCCAAAACAATGAACCGTAATGTTGGGATTGACAAAAAATATCCCGTATTATTCTTACCCATGTTTCTGTATGACATTAACTTTTGAAAATTCTGAATCGAGGATGTGTGTCGTGAGATATTGTTGATGACTGGTGACACCAAGTCTTGGAACTAGACTGTGGTGTGTGTGTGTGTGGAGTTTAAAAAAAGTGAGGTAAGATGTCCCATTATGTCGTTCAGTATACGTGTACGAATTTGAAGGAAGAAGAGGAGAGCAGGTGAGAGAGAGTGAGTCAAAGGAGGGAGATTGAGGCACAAGGACAAGGGGAAAATTCAAGTAGCATGTAGACTTACCTTCCACACACACACACACTCGTGGTAAATGGGAAGGTATAGAGTAGTAATAGTGAGGGGGATACTGCATACGTGTCGTACATACCCCTCAGTCAAAACTGATCTGGGAAAAGTGAGGGCTTCATGTTCTCACACAATTTTACCCTTCAGTCCCGTACCCTATCTCTGTCTCACTCACTCTCGTTCCCCCAATCCACTCTCCCATTATATGCATTAGCTTTATGGGGCTGTGGGATTCAACTTGTTAAATTTTCCATGCCAAGTGTAGGAGGGTGCTTCCACATTGATGATCATCATATTAGCCCCATGTAAGTCCCTCCACACAACACACACACACATATATACACACTACGTTCTATGTACGTAGGAAAACAGATCAAGTTTTAATCTAGCCACTTTGTATGTACATCCACGGAGCAATGACTACTCTCTCCCCCTCCTAGGCTGGCTCTCTGGGACACACACACTCAGAGAGAGAGAGAGTGACTAGAAAAACATTTTATGGACAAAAGGGACGAAGGAACTGGAGCTACCCATGTCACGCGTGTACATATCATCATCCCCATTATTACGACGACTATTTTATACCTGGATCAAATGTAAATTTGACTCTCTGTGTGAGTGTGAGTGTGAGTGTGTGACCAAGCTCCAACTCACTTGCTATTCATGCATAGAGAAATCCGATTAGAGGGAATGGTGACTTTTGTGTGTGTGTGGATTCAAGGAAATCTTGGATCTTGGGGTGGAGTCCCTCACAAGTCCATCATTAGACAAATTAACTTTTTATCAAGTTTATCATCAACACCTTCAGCTTTTTTTCCATTCCCTTTTTTTCAGCTTCCATCATGAAATCTGACCTATCAATTTGATTTTTGAAATCTTCTCCACTCTTTCTTCTGATCTCCCTTCGAAGAATTTACATTTCGACGTAAAATAAACGTTTATTTTAATTCTGCGCTATTTTAGTCCTTCCTTCAAATATCAAATATAGGGAAGGTTGTTGAGGGTGGCCTGAAAATGAGCAATTTAATCAATTTTGTGTGCAAAAACTCACTTCCTTGTTCATCTGTTGAATTTCAGACTAAATTTCTTTTCTCTCTGAGCGAGAGAAAGGCTATTTTCCTTCTTTATCGGAATTATTGTCAAAATATTGATTGTGGAGTGACGTGTGAGGTGACACACTTATGCTAATTAAATCAAAGTAAGATTGTATTATGGTTAGCGTTCCCCCTTTTCTTCTCCTTGTCGTCGTCGTTGTTGTTGTTCTGACTTTGATTGTTTCCTTCCTTGTTCAGCTTCAGTTAGGAAAGAGTTAAAGTTGCGTCTTTGACGAATGCACAAGGAGGGCATGGGTCGGGGATTGATGACTGTGAGACAAATCATGGCTCGAACATTATACATATTCTCCAAGATTTCTGTACGATGATACACTGTTCCATGAATTTAGGGAGGAAATCAAGCCACAAAAGCTTGACAAATAACAAAACCTCGAAGAAGAACACACAATAAGGCGGTTTACAAAAGGAACAAGTAAATTCTCATTAAGAGTCTCCACAACTAATTACCATCCCCATCAATCGATCTCCAAAAACTTTACTTTGTCTAGACTAGACTATGCACACCCACTGCAGGCTGTACAGTACACATACACACACACGACACACGCACATACACATACACAATAAATAATATGCACAACGTTTGTCGTTCAAAAACTTTATACTTTATTGTTTTATCTTGAAGAAAAAAGTTTTCTGGGATAACAAAAGGAATTTAGGGCACATGCCTATCCTCTCTTTCTCCAAGAACTTTATGAGCATCAAGAAACGGAGTAGAGAGAGAGGCAAGATATAAAAAAAGAAGGAAGTAAAGATTAGATCAATTTTTTTGGAACGTCCCCTCCAGCACCCTTTAAATGGTCAGGGCTCCCTTGGCTTCTCTTGTGTAATGGCAGGTGAGTAAAGAGGAAAAAAAGGAAACCCTTCCTGTGGGATCCCCTCCTTCCTTATTCTATATCCTATAGACACACACGTACACACACAAAGTGTAATTCAATATGTATACTGGAAATTCTTTAATGATTTTTTCTTCTCCCCCCATTCACCTGTAACACTCTTCTCTCTCTCTCTCTCTTTCTCTCTAGTTTACCCATGTAATGACATATGGAGATACACACGAAAATTGGGTATCAATTCGAATGGAGGAATTAAAGAGTGGATTGATATTGAAATTGTAATCTTGATCATACTTGATTGTAAAATTCCCCCCTCTGTGACTTAACAAGGGAAGGCTTAGGATTATCGATGTGGATCTCCCTCTCTCAAGAGTAATCAATCAAAATGGAAGACAACTGCTTGGAAGGTTCAAGTGATGACTGCACAGTACTCACAATCATGGACAGGAGGAAGGAAGGAAGGAGGAAGTCTGGGACTTTTATGAGGGTTGACTGTGGGAAAGAGGAGCCATATGAAAATCATATTCACTCAACTTGGAGATTTTATCAGGCATTCAAAAACACTCGGGAAGAAAAGTTGAGCCCTCCTCCCTCCCTGGCAATTAGAATATTTAAAATTCATTACGAGTATGCAAATGGACATCGTGTGTTCAGTGTCCGTGTGTGTGTGTGTGTGGTGGACCATATGCTCATTTTCCCATCTTGTCCGTCTGGAAATAATTATGAGAGTCAACACACACGCACACAGGCACAAGTTTAATCGACACATATCAATTGTCAATTTAAAGTCGAGTTTTGGAGGGTCTCAAAAGTAATTTGTATTTAATTTCTAGTACAAATATCAGGCTATTAATATATATTTTGCAATGAATTTTGAAATATTGTGATAGTCAGGAATGTTGAAGAAAAATTATTGGAAAAAGTTGACTGTTACAAATTATAATTTTGGTAGTGTATACAATTAAGATAATTGTGCAATAATTTTGAAAAAATGTACAGCTAAGATGCAATTATTTATAGTGAAATTGGTCGGGTGTCCAGTGGGGAAATTATGTAGTATTAATTCATCACTTGTTTTGATCTCTCCTGCGAGTCCTGCGTGTGTGTGTGTTGTACTGTAAATTGTAAATTCTATGTTTGGAATAATAATGACCGTTCATTTACTTGTAACCGTTTTACCAGTAGGATAAAAGATGTTGTTGTTGTAAAAATAGAAAAATATTTTTTAATTAAACTAATTGAGCTGAGGAATTGAAGGGAGGGAGGGAGAGGTGAAAGGTGAAATTAGAATTTAGAGAAAAGGGACTGAGATGCTAATAATAGGATTTTCTAGGTGGGATGGAGGAGTAGAGGGAGGAGGAGGAGGATGCGGGGAAGATGGAAGTGAGTATTGGAGAAGATAATGGAGTGGGAGAGGACTGAATGATAAATATTATTACCTATGTGTGTTTAGGTGGGTTGGAGAACAAGGACCTTTACTACCCACAGGTCATCATTTTTAAATGAGATTTAGTCCAGGTTAGGTCAGCATTTGAGATTGTGTACTGTGGATTACCTTTTCTCCTCCTGACATGAAAATATATCTCGTAAGTAATTAGAATTAGGAGGAGGATAAAGAGAAGGATGGAACCTCCAAGAAAATAGAGAGAGGATTTATCCTTTTCCACATCACAGGAAATATGAATGAATAGTCCAAGAGAAGAAGAAGTAGAATGGAGAAATTTGATCTTATTGTTGTGAAGGTGGGAAGGACGTTTAGTTGGTTCCCTTAAGGGAGTCACCTTTAACCTCTTGAACCTCAACTTCTTGTTCTGCTCCTTCTCCTTCTTCTTCAGCCAAACAACAATTACTACTTTACTTGTTCTCCATGTACACAAGCATTAAACATTAAGCATAGGAGGGTGTGTGTGGATGGTAGTTCCAGCCCTCAGCTAAAAGACGAAAGATTATCCAGGAAAACGTTCTTTAATATAGACAAGATCTCATGTATTTACATGGACAGTGTCCCAAGGCAGTGTACTCGTAGTAAACTCTCAGAGACTTATTGGTGTGTGCAAGGTGCTGGTAAAACTTGAGAGAGAGAGAGAAGAAGAACGGTTCATCATCCCTCGGCTTGTCTCGTCCCTTTTTTTACGTTTTTAGCCAAAGGAAAAGATCCATTCATTTCTTTTCTCATCTCCACTTTCCACTGTCTCTGTCTCTCTCTCTCCCTTCAACTCACGCTCATTCATCCTCAACAACAATGACCCACGCAATCCCATTGACTACAACTACGACCACCCTTCCCTCCACACACACACACATCTCTTCTTCCCTCCAGCTAACATCAATTGACTATCACACTCTCAAGTCCCCTTTATTCCCTCTCCTTCAGCTTCAGCTCTCCTATCGAGGAGACCCAGGAGATTGCAAATCCAAAAAAGAGTTAAAATCTCAGTCAAACTATTATTCCCCGATTACAATTACGCTTTATGGCTCAACAAAAGTCCTTCCAATCAAGATCAACAGCACAAATCATTTCATTTAAAAATTTTTATATTTCTTAATTTACAAGACAAAACCCAGAAAGATGGAAGCAAACTTAAGAATCAAAATTCTCGGAGCAAATTTAAAATATTAATGTTCAAAAGCAGTAATAAATTGAATTTTTTGATTTGTCAAATTGAGGAAGAGCGGGAGGAAGACTTTTAGTCTGGAAAGGCGGTCTGGATGGTTTGAGCAAAGGCACACACACACAGAAGACAGAGAGTGAATGAACAACAGGTGTAAAGCAAACAATTAAGATTTTGTGGTGGAACAAGAAGGGTCCCCATTATACTCCCTCCATTCACAAGTCCCGACACTACAATACATACATGTATGCATTGTACATTGTGAGTATGTATGCGTGGAGAGGGACAGCGGGACAAAAGGAAGGTCGTTTCCCTATAAGGGAGAACCCCGTCCTCTCCAAATAGACATGTTACTGTACAGTAGAGCGCATAGGAGAGGGAGACTTGTATAACTTGATATGAGAATAGATAGCCATATGTCCCCTCATTCCCCACCACACACACATGTGTGTGTGCATACATGCTTCCTTCCTTCCGTGTAGCCGAGGACGGTGGGAATCTACTTTTTTCCCATGGCTCGCACAACAATCACCACACACATCTCTTCCCTACCTTCACGCATCCCATCACAACAAGTATTATTTATATCCCCCTCCTCTCTCTCTCTCTCTCTCCGAGATGAACCCAAGTCTTGATCACACAGCCAAAAGATCATTTATATGCACCCTCACAGGAACTTTACCAAGGAAAAGGCCTTTCAATCCCTATAGAAAAAGTACAAAAGTGTATATGACATTAAGTTCCTTCCTTCCTTCCGTTTCCCCCTCTCTCCATGTGTGTGTGCCTATGTGTTGCATCACATTCCTCTTCTCATTATCATTATTTTATTTCCCTCTCTTTCCGTCTCCCTCCGTGTACACAAGGTACACACACAGTCTAGCCATTCACCAGACGGCTGTCACATTTAAAATCTCTAAAATGTGTGTGCATGTGTGTGTCTTGCTGGACTGCTGCTTACTTGAGCCAGTTTTTTTTGCATCTTTTCTTCCCTCAAAATGGGATACGGGGAAAAAGTGGAGGGGGAGGTGAACAATGAAGGAATTTACCATACAAAATTTTTATATAATTTTGGTCCACAGACATACGAACACATAAAATGTAAAATGTAAAAGAAAAGATAGAGGAAGGGAAGGCTTCACTTTTCACCCCAAATTGAGGAGCGTGACGAAGGACGCAAGTCGACACAACTCCATCCACCCAGCCTCAGCCTTTCTTTTTCTGAGGAGGACGGACGTCCTCCTCATCCTCATCCTCAGAAAAAAATAAGTTTTTTCCGTATTTATGAAAATCTTCCCTTTTCTTCATTCACTCCAAATTTTTTGCTCAATTTAAAAAATCTTGTAATCTTTCATCCTTTCCCTCAACTCAACTCCTTTTTTTCCCTTTATGCTACATTGTGATCCACAATATAATTTTTTTTGTATTGAGAATCGTAATTGATTGTGGGAGAGAGACGGGCAGTCGGCGGGTCCACGTCCGCGTGTTGCACTGATAAAGAGGCGTGTGTCAGACACACTTTACTGGAAAATCATGACATGTCATCAGAATCTAATGAATTTGAACATGTAAGTTCCCGAGATGTATGTGTGTGTGTGTGCATCCATGACAGTTTGGGCCGAGTGACCCAATATAGAAGAAATTGGGCGGATCATGGTAGGAAGATGAAGAGAAGGGAAGGATGATGATGATAATACTGGAGATTTTGGTGGAATGAGGAAGTTGTTATCCAATGACCTATTTTCCATTTCCGCACAACATTTGTTTCACCCTGTCGGATTTTCACACACAAATTATTAGTATTATTAGGCGGGAGGAACTGAGCCGAGTTAAGCTGAGTTGGACGGGTGAGAGGGGGAGGCAGAGAGAAAGACCTGGAAAAAGTTTTTCGGGTTGATGGCTTAGAGAGATTGAGACGCCGGGCATTGGGCTGGAGAAGATGGGAAATGAGAGAGAGTGAGTGTGTGTGTGTGGAGTGTGTTCGGATGTCTTTCTCTGTGTATTTTTAAAGGAACCGGGGATCTACTGTGGAGGATTAATGGGATGACATGGACAAACCATAAATTTACTAGAGAAAGATTCACAGGTGGAAAAATCAGGTCTAGTTTCCACACACCACTAGCACCGAACTGCCAGACTCCGACCCCAAAGACAAGAGAGATCACTAACCATTATGTCCATGGTTGTGTGTAATGAGATGATGATGAGGAGGAGGAGGAGGGAGCGTGTGAGTGGGTTGATTGGACAACAAAGGATTCATATTCATTTCAGCCATGCAAACCAAGTAGCAAAACCAATTCTAATGAATTTTCGGCAACTTTTCCTTGTCTCTCTTCCGTCCCCTCCCCCTCCTCCTCCAGTTTCCCATCCACTTTTACAGAATCAGGAATGATGATGAGCTACATTATGATGAGAACAGCATGGCATGGCATGGAGAGAGGAAGGGATGAGGTGAATGGCCCCTTCATGACCCCATTTTCAACTTTACACTATTTTTGTTTACATCCATCAAGCCAGAGCCGGGAGAGACGGGAGATACGAGGAAGAGTGAGGGAGGGGGAGAATTAAAACTTTGATATTCCTTGTTCCCTCCAACTCCCAATAAAATGGGAAGTTACGTTCAAATCTAAAATACAAGGTACTTGCTCCCCCCCCCTCCATCTCCTCCTCCTCCTTGGCTCCACAAGCAATCATCTCCACCTGACAATGTTCAACATGTTAAATCAAGTCTGTCTCTTCCTCATCCCTGGGACTCGGTGTGTGGGATTTCAGCAGAGTAAATAATTACCAAACTATACATAGACACACACACACTCACAACTTTCACTAGTTGTAGTGGTCGTGCAAATAAAAACTTTACACACATTTCCTATCTCTCCAGCTCTTCTTCCTACTTCCTTTTTTACTCCTTTCAAGAAAAACTCTGCGAGTCTCATTGAAAAGAACCTCTCATGTGTTTTTCTTATTTGGTAAAAGAAGGAATTCTTAAGACTCTTTTTTCTCTCATTACATACATTACGTCATTCAAATACCAAGCCTCCCTCCGAAAGACCGGAGGAGTCCACTAGTCGACTAGACCACATCTGTCGTCCTTTCTCTTCCTCTCCTTTTTCCTCACCTTAAGAAAATGACAAATGATTGAGGTAGATTAAAAAACTTTTTTACAACTCCCTCATCCTTGTGTGTGTGTGTGTGTCACCACATGGAGAGATCAAGAAATTTCTAAAGAAACTCCCCTTCCCCTCCCTCTTAAAATTAATTGTCTCATTTTTTAAAATCCCTAACCTACTTCACACACCCGGTTACTTTTCACTCCGCCGACTCTCCCGCTCTCAACTGAATTTCGGGTTTGGGAACAAAGGGAAATGGAACAAAAGGTCGGTGACCTCATTAAATTTTAAAACATCCACCCAACACCCCATTTATACCCCCAACGAGGACACACGTAAATTGTCACTATCAGCACCCCATTTTCAAAAATGTCAAAAATCATTTCTCATAATTTGTCGGACTTAATTTCATTTTCTCAGAAGAATTACCTCCATGAAAATCTGAACATGTCGATCAAGTGATGGTCGAATGACCTCATAAATGGCTACACACTACACACACATTAGCCAACTAAAGCAAAGTATTTAGAACCGATAACTATGTACCTCCATGAAAGACGGGGGACGAGATCAAAGGGAAAGTCTTGACAAAGTAATAAAGTACATGAAATCTACTTTTCAATCCCTGCATCTGACACGTCATTGAATCTCTTTTAGAGGAGTTGTTCCAAAGTCAATTGGATTAGCCAGAAAGAAAGAGAGAGAGAATTCTCCAGACACAATCAAGAAGTAATTTTTATTTAATTTTTCTTCGGAATAGTTTCAAACATTTTGAAAACAGTAGCAATAGCAGCAACAGCAGCAGAAAAAAAGAGTGTCGTGTGTCTTAGTGTCTGGGACATAAAGAAAAGTGTGAGAAAAACAATTATTGGCTAGGATCAAAAGAAAAGGAGACTTGACATGACGGCTGAGACAATGTTAAAATGTATAAAAAGCGTGTGTGTGTGGAGACGTAGTGTCGACGGAATATTGGCAGTAAAAAGGATGAAAGTAGCAGAGATGAAAGAGTGGAGGAGGGAGGGATAAAAAATGTGTGAATAAATGTTTGGAGTGAGATACTTGGATGGAGGTGGACAAGGTAAGTAAATGAGCGTGTGATGTGCTGCTTGGATAGTTTTTATTTTTCCGAAATGGAAAAAAATCCTCCAATGTTGACTTGAATAATAAGATAAAGTGTGGTCCAACTCTTGACAACGTAACGTTGACTGTGTGTGAGTGAGTGAGTGTGTGTGTGTGATTATGGATGTGGAATAGGAAGTATGGATTTGAGTGTGTTAAAAGTTGTACATACGTTTACAAAGTGGAGTAGGTGTATGAGAGAGAGAAAGAGAGAGAAGGGGGGATGATGATTATGTATGGAGGATGGAAAGATGCGAAAAAGATACAAAAAATGCGTTTTCTCACGATCTGGTGAAGTATGTACGGTGTGTGTGTGAAAGAGAGGGAGAGAGACAGGAGTGTGTGTGTGTGTTGGGATGATGGAGGGACAACAATACCCTCCATCCTCCCATCCCAGCTACTGCCAGGGCTACATAATGCAAGGGCGGTCCGCCAATCTTTTTCTCTAAGCCTGCCTCCCTTATACCCAACACAGGCACACACACAAAGGCACACACAAAGTCATGAGGAGGGTGTACAACATACATATGAGTTCCCATTCTCAACCAGCGTTGGTCCAGCACTAGGCAGGCACACTAGGGGTAAGTGCGTTCACATGAGTCTCACAACCTAGACCGTGGAAGAGAGGAGGGGGGACAGCCTTCCACACACACACAGGCACACTCACAAAGGTATAGGCAAAAAGGAACCCTTAAGGCCCACATGGTGTCCGCCAAACGACCGTCACTTGCAATGCACACGCAATGCTGTTCAAACACGTGCCTACACCACGACCGACAACAACCCAAGAAAACCGGAGCTCCATGACCTCACTTCCGAATCAACAGTTTTCTATCTCATAATTTTTCAAAAAAACCATCTTCAAACTTTTCAACTACTCAACTTTACTACAAAAATTTTTACCTTCATTTAATTCACAACCGTCCAATTTTTATCTTTGAATTTTTGAAAAATTTCAACTTTGTCAAAATTTCAACTATTTTGACTTGTGTGACTTACAGTGTGTGACAACAAAATTATAACACAGAGAAATAGTCAAAGTGAATAGGACAGACATTAGAAAGAAAATAAATTGAAAAAGTTTTGTGCAGTGTAATTTTTGGATTTTATTTTGAAAAAAACTTTGTGCGTTTCAAAGCGCGTATTGGAGAGAGAGCGAGTACAAGTTAAAATATTGTGAGAGTTTCTGATCCCTGCGAGATTTTAGGGAAGAGTGGAAAATTTCCACTGGAAATTGTGCTGTCAGTTCATAAAATATTTATTAAAAAGTGGATTTGTCAGACATAATTTTAACAAACATGGCTAAGCGAGCACTGAGTGACAGTGACTGCGATGATCTCTTCTCGGATACAAAAGACAGGTAAATAAAAAAATTTCAGAGTCTCTAAATAAAATTACATATTTTCATTTTATTAGTCTTGTTGATAATAAATTAATGCGGTGTATTTCGCAAGTGAAACTAATGTCGAAACTTTATTTTTTGCATTGTAGTTGCATGACGCCGCCAGGCTCAGAGAACTGTGGTCATCATGTGAGTCGGAAGAAGAGAAGAGGGATAATAGAGAAGCGGAGGAGAGATCGAATTAATAATAGTTTGACAGAGTTGAGACGACTCGTTCCCACAGCCTTCGAGAAGCAAGGCTCAGCCAAGCTGGAGAAGGCGGAGATCCTTCAGATGACTGTGGATCATCTCAAAATGCTCCATGCCAAAGGTAAACACTAAAAATCTCCACAAAAAAGAACCCGTCTCTCTTTTAACTAGTTTAAGTAATTAGAACGGAAAAACTTATTAGATACAATTACTCATTTTCCCCCTCTCTTCTTTCTATCTCTCTCTGACCAACAAACTTTTCTCTAATTCCACTAAATGATTCCTTCGTTTTTTTCTGACTCCTTTTTTGTGCCTCGGTGATTCATTTCCAATTTAAGTCTCCACAAGGCAATTAGTCGGAAATTGTTCAGTTTTCTCAATATATTTAATATTTTGCTTTCATAGTTTCTCACAATTCACATTAAAATATTAGAAATAGAAATACATTCAGGGCATAGAATTTCAATGAAATTATTTCATCAATTTTCACCATTTGCAAGAATTGGGATTCTGGAAAGTTGGATATAAATATTTAAACAAATTTTTTGAGTGCGTGTGTGTGTGATGTACTAGGGGACAAGACGATGAGTTGTGAGGAGTATTTGAAATGTATTTTTGACAGTTGTGAGAAATGAGGTTAGTTGGGAATGAAATTAGAGGTTGTCGCTTCACTGGTGGAGTAGAAGGTTTTCCTGAGCCGCCTTCTCCAGTCCTCCTGTGTGTACAGGAGGAGGACACGGGAGTATCGAGATGGAGGGAGGCGGAGGTGGTAATAAGAAATTGTAATCTTTGTTTCATCTCACACACTCTCTCCACTCTCTCTGCAGTGAACAGGATAACCTTTGACCGTGGCCGACTAGAAAATTATTGTCTGGCGCCCTATAGTGGAATCCCTTTCCCCTCCTCTGCCAAGACAAGTCTTTCGACAGAGAGAGGAAGAAGAGTGCCCCAAAATAATCCTCTCTCTCTACAGTGCACACACACATGATACCCTGTGTATGTACTGCTCAGATGATGATCACAGCATGAATAAAAAAGTGGACTGCATGTGAGACTTTGGCTGAGGGAGGGAGGGGGGATGATGATGATGAGATAAGAGCAATTATCAAAAGGGCTACAAGGAGGCATTGATCAAAAGGCTCATTTTAGGAGCGGCTTTAAAACCAAGAAAATCACGTTTTCCCAACTCTCACCCACCGACAACACACAGCAATTCACACTAGATACTTGAGAGAGGAAACGAGTCCCTACATGCATATTCATGTACCCTTCTCTTGCACATTTCTACTCTATATCAAATTGCTCTTCCCTCTCAGGAGAGAAAGATGGAAAAAATGAAACTTTTGTGGAAGATCAATCCCTTATTCCCACCGTCAGTATCAGTAGTACTCACAGCAGCCAACTTACTGGTCAAGGAGCTTCAACAAATTCATAGAGAGAGAAAGAGAAGACTTATCTCCCTCCTCCGTGTGTGTGTGTGTACAGATTACTGCTCAGAGTCCGCGTGCATCTTCCTCTTGATCTTGTAAAAGTTGGCTCTGTGTATCCTTTACCCTCCTCTCTCCACATTAAATAATAAATTGCTCAACATCTTCGAGTATGAATGAAGCACGACTTGGATTTTTCTCGCCACAAATCCTGGTTCATCTATTAACTAGATTCGTATAGTTAACCTAATCATAAGTAAAAGATGAGAGAGAGAGAAACTGTTTCTGTTGTTGTTATGGAAAGAGATGAGAAGACCTACAGGTCAGTCTGGTCTTGTCGACCAACCTTGCATTATATATACGAGGTTGTGAGGTGGAGAGAGAAGGGGGAAAAAAGTTGAACAAATTTCACACACACACCAACAAACACACACACACGGAAAAAGCTGTGAGGTGTTCCTTCTTTTTGGTCGAGAACATGACTTGTTTAAATTCCATCATACACAACCACCTCCGACTTTTCACTTCTTCTCGGTGCTCTATAGAAGAAGAGGCAAAAGAGATTATCTGTGTGTGCTTTTTAAGTTGATTTTTACTTTTTTTTCTCTCTCTTCTTCATCTTCATCTCTGGAGCTGCCGTGGTCTACAGTGTGTGTGTACAGGGAAAAGAGGGATGAAATGAATAAGGAGATGTGAAAAAAGAGGGAAGGAGGCAGGTATTTTCGTTTGGACAAAATGTTGAGAAATATTTTCTCAGGACTATGTCTATACACAGTGTGTGTCTTTACCAATATGTGGCTTCTTCGCAACGTGTGTACCCGTATGCACACGTACAAACTCTATAGAGGAGGAGGGTTATGGTAAAACTGAGAAAGAGAGAACATAAATTAAGCTGCTCAAGAAGCAGTTAGAAAATAGTAGACGCAAGGAGGAACGTTACCCCAGCTCACTTTTATTCTCTCAGGCCTTCGTCTTAATGACCGCCTTTCAAATCTAAGAGAGGCAGCTTAATTTGGGCAATTTTAAAAAAAAAAGAATATTCGGTGAGAAGAAGATGCTCCCTCCTCCTCCTTGACTCCCCCCTCTTCATGGGACACACAAGGCAGAAACAAGTTTACATAATATGATTCACACACACACATTTGTTCGTATGTATATCATGTTACAGGGTTCGATTCCTATGAACTTGTCTAATAACACACACACACGGTAGAGAGAGAGAGAGATTCACATGGAGTTCAAGTAATCATGCATCATTGACGTTGGCTCCATATCTTAAACATTTTTTGATGATCATGGCTTGCATTGTAATTTCTTATTGGCTTGATGTAATAATGATATTGGATGTGTGGAGACTTTGACATGACTCACATTTTCCTGTTCCTCCACACACACACACATTCACATATCAACACAGACACACGTATTAATTTCCCTTTGAGAGAAGAAACAAGTTGTGCCACAATTGAAATGAAATAATGTGATTTTAATTGCAGGATTAGATGCTCTGGCTTATGATCCACACAAATTTGTCATGGACTACCATTCGATTGGTTTTCGGGAGTGTGCGGCGGAAGTTGCCCGGTATTTGGTTAGTGTGGAAGGAATGGACATTCAAGATCCTCTCCGACTCCGTCTTATGTCCCATCTCCAGTGTTTTGCAGCACAGAGAGAACTCGGTAAGAATACTGTATTATGTTAATGTGTGTTTAAAGTACACAATGAGAAGGTTCAGTGAGTGTTCTAATACCGTTTTTTTCTTTCATTTCAGCTAACAAACAAGCTTCTGCTTCTTCCTGGAGTCTCAACCCGCTTACACCGAACCATTCCTACTCCATCCCTCCAGCCTCCCATCACATCAACTCACCCAACACAGGTAACTATTCTAACCTTTGACCGTGTGTACTAACTGTAAACAAATATTGTAGAATTTTTTTTCTGTCATCTTTTTCAAATTGAATCTTTTGGAGGGAGGTTAATTAATTTTACGAAAGAAACGGCCTTGGGCCTTTTCTCTTTCTCTCTCCATATATCTATGATGTAGATTCTATACGTAGTGTACCGTCAATAAAAAGTTGTGTAATCTAATAAAATGATGATTTAATTGAAAGGTGGTCTCGCCGCACCCGCCCCAATCCAGCCAATCCAACATCCATCCCTGATGGAAGCCTCTTCTCCATCCAACCACCATCAGAATTACGGGAATCACACGAGTAGTCCAAATATGCCCAATGACCTGGGTAATCAGGGTGGTCACATGACCCAGCACCACCACCATCATCACCAACGGGCGGGGATTTTCCCTGTGAGTTCCGGAGGAAATCATGCTCATCACACGGCGTCCCTGGTCCCCTCCTCCCAACACAACCCAATGAGTGGTTCAACATATGGAATGTCCAACCATCAAGTCAACTCTGTGGGCTATGTGTCAAGTGGGAAACCATACAGACCCTGGGGAGCAGAGCTTGCCTACTAAAAGCGTCTACCTCTTAAAATCATTATTATTATTGTTACGTATTCCTCACCCACACACACTGTACACACACACACACACACAATGCTGGACAAATTGTTCATTGTCTAGCTTCCTTCTCTCCCTCACCCATTATATCTTTGTACTGAGTGTGTGTGTGGAACTGGACTGGATCAACTTGAACTCAATGCTTCATGGAATGAGTGTATGACGAGTAAAGTGTTCTCTGGAGACTCAGTGCGTGTGTGGAGAGAGTAAAAGTCCCCTTGTCTCACTTTGCCTCTTTCACACGTCCGAGATTAAGTATTAACAAAGTGAAAATGAATAGCCACACACACTCACACAAACACACACACGCGTTTGTTGTCTGGTCGTCCCAACGATATAATACCTATTGTAAGTGTTTGAGGAGAGTACACAGAAAATTATTTTAAAGACGGTGCAAATTTTGCAAAAAATATTAAAAGTTGTAATTCATTTACACAAAAAAAGTCAAAAACTCCTCGAATATCGTATGTACAAGTTAAATATATATTTAATATAAAATTGTGTATATTAATTCAACAATTTGGTCAAGCGGAGAGGCCTTACATACTATAGTGTACACTTTTTTCTCTTTATTGAAAAGTTCAATTTTTGATAGTAATCTAGGATAATTATTTTACTTTATTGTACGAGGGAAACTATATTTATTGATAACAAAAACACAACAAAAAATATATCTAGTCATGAGAATGCATTTGAATGAGATACATACTTTGCATAGCAATAGTAAATACGTTAAATAGTACTGATTAAAATACAAGTAGGATTTTTGAAGATGAGGTGAGATGGAAAAAATATAATTGAGCAAAAAAAAAAACATTTTCGCATTTTGTTTTTTTGTACCATACAATTAAATGCCTAGGATTTTTTGTATACACATTATGATATTGTATTCTCTCTCTCTCTTTTGTAAGGAACTGACAAGTGATCATAGTATTTAAATTGTAATTAAAACATTAGTGTGTAATAATATTAAATAATTAAAAATAGAATTAAAAATAATGGAGACTGCAATGTTGCACTATACAATTTTAAAAATATTGAAAAATATTGAAATTGTCACCCTCCCCCACTTTACAAATGACTTTTATGTCTAGATCTCAAGTTTAAAAAAAAGACGAATACTTTATAGTAAACACAACTAATGTACTACATATAACTAGTTTTTAGTGCAAATCGAAATGAGAGAGAGAGAGAAAAAATCAAAGAAAAATACACAGTTATAATAGTACTACGTTACATTAAAAGGAGAAGATGATGACGAAGGATTTTTGTTACAAAAATAAAATGATTGTACTAACAAGGATGAAGAGAATAAAAGAAAGAAGGGAAGGAAAAGTTGAAATGGAGAATGGCCATTGTATTTTTACATTGTGGATTGTTATTGTGAATTGATTTAGGATTTTATGGAGGTTGGGAGGAGGGAGGGAGAGGGAGGGAGATTTCCCATGACGGGCGCGTGGGAACTGGGAACCCTTCGTCCCTTCGTGGACCAAACACGTGCAGTGCACAAGTTTGATCATACGTACATATTGTTCCATCTCTCATTATATTCCTCTTTGCCCGTGAGACCCACGCTCTCATGCAAATTGCTCAGCCAATGACATAACACACACCATCTCATACTCCCCCCAATCTTCTCATCAACTCTCTATCTCTCTTTGTGTCTGTGTGTGTGTGTTTAAATTTCGACTTGTCCACAAAACATGTAAGCACACAAAATGGTACACTCCTGTCTTCACACAACCTACATAATGTACATACATATCATGGGACATTTCGTCCACAAAATTAGTTGACACCTCATCCTGCACAAAGTCGGTCTAGATGACTAATCATTAAAAATCATAAACGTATTTTACATTACACTATGCCCAATCTTTTGGCATAATCTCTTGCCCTGCTCTGTGTGGACAAAACGTATCCTCAACTAGTCCACAGTCACTATTCTCGAGGAGACCAAATACTGAGGAGGATGTGAGGAGGGTCAGAGAACAAGACCAGTAATGGAAAAGTAGGGGGACGATCTATGAATTTGTAGATTATGCAGGTTATCTATTTATCAAATAATAAATAATAATGGGAGTGTGTGTGTGTACGATTGCTTTTTCATGGAATCAATGGAATAAAGGGAGCGACTATTTATGATGATGAGGATACGTATCCCTCATAAAATTGATCACACACACACATTCTGTTTACTTTGTCTCAAGATCCCCACGCTCGCTCCTTCAATTGTGTGAATGGTGTGTGTGTGTACCTACGTGTGTTTGGATGGTGTTTGTGTGTGTGGGTCTACTTTGAGTCTTGGGGCAAGGACCGTGGATGTAGGATTTTCATTAAGGAATACATAAGGTAGGGAAGGGAGAGAGGGAGTTTGGAATAAATGTTCAAGTACGCTCCAGATATCAAGATGCATTTTTATCTTCCTCTCTCCCTCCCCTCTTTTCCTTCCTTCCGCTTTTATATGAATTGTGCGTAAGGGAGGAGGAGGAATATAGCCGACTCTCACGCACTAAAACATACATTTATAAGGGTCCATTTGGCTACCTACCCAATACCCTCCAGTATTTATAGGAGAGAGAGAGGAGGGAGAGAATCTCTACCGGTACTCACACTCTCTAGTAGTGGTTGTATATTTATCCCTGACACAAGTACAATTATTTTTATCCATCACTAGAATAACAGAGTCGGACAAGGAAATTACTCTCACAAAATTTTTTCCCCACCGTTTAATTCAACATGAAGAGGAACAACACAGGATTAAAAGACAGACTGTCCCTTCACGGACAAGGAATTGTGCTCACAGTGATAACATTAATTTTTTAAAATTGATACTTATTAATTACAAAAATAATCAAATTTACTGGCACCAATAAAATTGGTTTTGCTTTAAATATTCTTCCTTGTCCAGTACTTGATACCAGTACATGAAAGAGAGTGTGTGATTTTGTCACTAAAGTTGAGTAGTCCCTCTTTGTCGATGGAGACTTCAGTACATAATATACATAGAGTGAATTGTTTGTCTTTCTCGTGTGTGACTGGTTCATTGGACACTTGTTTTTGACTCTCTCTCTGTCTCTCTACAGAGATTGAGTCTATCTCTGTACACTACAAATCGTGATGGCAGCAAAATTTTCATCCTTAATTTTGAAGCCGACGTTTCTCATTGATACTCGGAGCGTTTGTTCCACACATCCTGTAAAGTGTTCAACCGTGATAAATACATCATTAAAATTTGTGTGTCACTCTTGTTGTAGTCATCCTAGCTTGACAATGTGATTACTACTGTATGAGCTGTACATCCATCATCTACATACACTCCATGTCCGTTCATTATTACTTCTTATTCTGTCAGATTCAACTGTATTGTCTCCACAAAAAATAATAGTTACATGGATGTACCTGCATTTGAGGTCAACGAGCGACGATGATAGGATCTCAAAAAGTTGTCAATGGTCCATTCTCTCTCTCTCCAGCCAATTCTAGTGGTGTGTCATGATTCAGCCGTCATCACAATAAAGGGAGGGTGAAAGGAGCATCCCAAAGAAAAGTACATTAAAGAAAATATGATATATTTGACACGTATTCCCTAGAAGAAAGTAGGGAGACTCTAGAGAGAGAGAGAGAGAGAGAGAGAATGAAATATAGCATTTTGTGCATTACACTCAAAGTGGTTCTTAAAATGGAAAATTTGCATGTCTATAGTGGCTAAAATGAGGACAGGAAGTAAAGTAAAATTCCTCCACCCTTTTCTCTATCTCTTTCTTTAAACTCTCCGAACACTCACGACAATTCCCAACAAAAATAGTTAAAAAAGAAAGTATCGTCGAAAATATCCTTCCAGTCCAAAGATAGACACTCTTTCCCTACTATGTACTACATACGTACAATGTATGTAGAAGAAAGGAGGAGGGAGGTGAGGGAACTGGATTTTCCAATGTTATTGCTTTCACTGCATTAGTATGCAAGGCGGGAGGAGAACGAAGAAGAGTGGAAGAAAGTTTACCAACATTCTCTACTGCACATACCGTATCATTCTTCAACCAAAGTTATTTTGACAACATAAAAAAATTCTTTCTCCTCCTTCTATGTAGGGAGAAGGGTAAGACAACTGTGACCCGGAAAAAGGAGTCACAATTAGTCGCTCGGCTTCACTCACGAATCCTCCATGTTTCCTCATCGGAATATACAATCCTAGTCAAAAGATATATGAGCTACCTGACCCACTTTCATACATTATTTCACACTTGTCCCAACACCGACAGGAATTTTATTCGTTTTTTTCTTCCTTCTAAAGACACTACAGTAACAACACTAACCTATTAATACTTGCACTTTTAACAATCTATATTCGTACGCATGAATAATATTAGAAAAGTTATACCTATATGAATTTGACTGATTTTACAATATGTCCCTTTTGGATGACAAGCTTTATGATCGAGAAATTATTGATGGAACGATTGGCTGACTGAATGGATGGTTGATCGAGTGAGAATATATGCAAATTAGACTATTCCTAAGCCATTTTGTACTTCGTAAAGTACAATATTGAATGGGTATGATGATACGCGTCCCCATTACTGGGGGGAGGGGAATAAGGAAAGTGGGCAAAATGTCATGCTTCAATTGACTCACCAACTGGACACTACTGGACCAACTACTGAACAAAGACTGAGAAAATTAACCTTGTTTTTCTTGTTTCCGACCACAACCACACACAATCATTCCAAGAGTCTTTGGGGAGTTTCAAAAGTCGGACAGTTGCGTTGGTCCACTCAACCTCCTATAAATCAACAGGGTGCCTCCTCCCTCCTCATCCCAGTCTATTCACAATGATAATCCTCTCTAACTTGAGGGTCTTTTCCACACGCCTTCCGAGGAAAACGCTATTCTCCCTGAATAATAGAGACTTTGTCCACACACGCGCCTATCCAATGATATGCACACATCAGATTTCAAACTATAAAAAAATAAGAAAAAACAATTGCCTATTTGTGTCGCACGTATACACACGCATCGATATTCAATTTATTAAGTATCGTAATATCGTTTTTAAGAAACCACCTTGGAATTCTCAATCTATTTTCTCCAGTTCGTGTCTGAAGAAATAACATTTTAATATTGAAACATAAATTAGTAATAACAATGTATAACCTTTTTTTACTTGAACCATTCAACATATATTGTATAATATGTCTCTCGTATTAATTACGTAGTTAAGGTTTTTGCAAAAACAAAAATGATAATATAAAGTACATATATTATTTACTGTAAACTTGGACCCTCCTTTGTTTTGCATCATTTTATCTTAAAGGCTTTATATTAAAGCTATCAGAATCAGTAACAGGCAATATGAATTCCAGTAGGTAGAATATTAGCATGATATTTTTATCATAACAAACTAGAATCATGATATTTATAATAAAAAAAGATTTTAAAATTAACTTCTAACCCTAAAGTAAAGTAACAAAGATTTGGGCACAATGGACGTAATAAACTTTCTCTAACTACCATCATAAATAATATAAACACAACTTTTCAAATTGTGAGGTCTTTCTGCACAAAAAAGCATTCGAACAACCTCAGTATGGATAAGTAATATAAAACATGAATGTCAGTCTCAAGAGAATATGAATATAAAGAAAGAAAGGTACAAATTCGTATTACAACAATATTAAATATTCTCCAACTAGTACAATTGATGCATTGATGACCCTTTCCAGATAACTCCTATTTCACAACTTGTGTGTCTCTATTTAATTTCTTCGCAAAACATCAGCAGTGGAATGTCGATGATTACATTTAAGTACCCATGTGGCGGAAGGATTATCTCGACAAATGGAAGGGACTAATGCTGAAGGGTCCACACGACGATAACCTACGAAATACAAATTATGACATGTAAAAAATACCTATGACAAAATAAATGGCTCAATCCACAATGTCTATCAACTGACACTGTAAAAAAATAACTCACCGATATTCCCACCAATTTCATAGAGTGAATGAGCTTTTAGTGCCTTATCACGATTCACTTGAGCTAATAGACAACTTAAGTTGGGTCCATTTGGAGTAATCTAAGTGAAATAACAAATTGAAACCATAAGAAAAGTTAAAATTAAAGTATTTCATTCAAGACTGATAAGTCATAACACGATTTAAAAACAATTCAATTGTTATAGTTGAAAAACTTACTCTGGGGCCGGCCCTCCTTCGTGCATTTAAGTTATTGTTGTTCATTATTTCCCTATCCATCACTTCTGCCTTACGATCTGCTTCCTCCAACAATCTACAATGTTACAATTATTTTTTGCCTTTTAAATCTTTTTCAAAAAAATAAACATTTTCATTTCCTAACTGTGCAATATCAGAAAAAAATATTATCTTGTAATTTTGCTTACTGCAAGCAAATATCACCGGCTGTTGTACCAGCTCCAACAGGTAGCATTACCTCGGGAAATCCCAATTGGGGAGCAGAAACCAAAAGATTACTACATGGAGAACATCCTTTTGTTTGACCTGGAGAAGGTGAGACCAAACTACTTCCTACTTTACCACCACCGGCATTCTGTTTCCCTTTTACTTTCTTATTCCTACTGGAAGTAGTATCATTTATTTGACGTAATTGGGAAACCAAGTCACTTGGACAGTAAAACAGGGATGACCCATATTTAATAAGCATTTGTGTCAGGGTGACCTGAAATTTAAAATATTTCTTTTGTTAAAAAGACTGAAATTGATTCTTGTACATTTGACTTCTTTCATAATAAAATGATTTTATTAAAATCGTACACACTTACCCAGATTGCAGCTCTGCTCAACTGAAAGAAAATTACAGAAAGTAATGTTAGTAAGTATACATTATATTCAGGACTAGAGAAAAATGTACATATTTTTTTGAGAAAATAATAATAACACTCACCTCTGTTGTCTGAGAACGAAGAGCAGAAGATGGAACTAAGTTAGGTGCTATAATTAAAGAAGCATTAGTTATTCCCATTTTGTTATATTCAGCATTTTTAACAAGTTCTCTCAACAGTTGAAGAAACATTCGAAGTACAGCCTGATGACTTAATGGCAGAAGTAAAATTAAGAGTCGCAGACTGTTCTCCTGACTTCGATCTTTCATCTGACTGGCAACGTCGAAGAAAGTATCAATGTATTCAAATCCCAAAAGAGGAGTAGGCAATTCTCTCAGAAACTGTTTCAAGAGGTTGGCAATGTCATGTGATGTGGCTTGGTTCATAGCAGCATCCACCTATGAATTTAATTGATCAAAAAATTAATCTCATATACTAGTAAATAAACATAGCCAGGGAGAGTAATTGTCAACTAAAAATACTAATAATAAACATGCTGTATTTACCTGCTCAGGTTCCGAATAGAGACTAGATTCGATCGTTGTACGCAAATCGTGGATTTTCCCCTTATGACCCGCTAAACGAAAAAGACCCTGTTCCAATAATGACCTCTTGGATAAGAATGACACCATTTTTTCAAAAATTATCGGAACTTCCAATTGATCATCTCCCATTGCTTGTCTGTCTCTTGCTAATAACACATCCAAACTGACACCGAAAATCCCACTGGGCTCTTCATTGGGCATGCTACCCTTCTTTTGTGCTTTCTGAGTCTTCTTTCGTCTCACTTGTATATTCTGTTAATAAAATGGTAAAAAATAATCACATTTAAAAATATGAATTTCAGCTACAATAAAAAACAACATTTTACTTATTGTTTCAACCATTTACCATGTGATCACATTGTGCGGTCAATTCCATTAAAAGTAAAGGTCGGATGTTGGCAACATCTTCTTCACTCAAATCACTTAACCGTATGATTCCAGAGGGATCAATATATGTATCTTCATTCTGGTGAAAAGAAAGGGAATCCAATACATGTAATAAATAGCTAACAGGCCTTAAAGCTATTGATAATAGGAATCTGCTGTTGTTGTTCAAAAAATTAAATAGATGTGCCAACTTACAATAAGGTCGTCGTCTTCCACAACAGGAAGGTCATTTAAAGAGTTCCCGTTTCTTCTATTAAGCTCTTCAGTAAATCCACTTTTTTGAGGGACAAACGCACTTAAAGTTCTCGAATTGATTTCTGTAGATGATGGGTTAGGGAGACTGATAGGGGAGCTGTTCATTATTTCAGAATTATTATTCCGAATTCTACATGGAATGTAGCCTTTCATATATATTGTCCCCACGTTGTGATAATTTAACATCTCAACACCTGCAACAAACAATCAATACATTTATGGTTATTATTATTGACACGAACATATTGTAATTTCAAAATGTAACATGGAAATTAATTAGTTAAGAAAAAGATGTTACCTGAAATTGCATCTGTTGCGATTTCACCAATTCCAGGATTAGATCCACGGACTTGAAAACGAGGCTTGAAGATGTCCTTACGACTTGGAGGAGATACTGAGGCCACAGCATTTTGATGGTATTGCTGATTTTCATGGGCAAAAATAGACACAAAATTTGGCACTGTTGGGAGTTGAGTTACCATGTCGTCAATTTCGTCATTGGACTTGGAACTAAAACAATTAAGAGAACTAATTTTACTACCCATATTATTATTCAGAATAATTAAATTACGAAATTTTCGTAAACTAGATTTAAGACTAGAATTAGGACTGACTTGTCGATTGGAGTGAGATATCAAAAATGACCTCTACATCTAAAATTCTTTGATTGGTTTGTAACAGCGATTAGCGACATAAATCTGCATAACTCAAAATTTGTTTCTTAGGAATGTGGCGTGGGTCAGAAATTATAACGTGAATTATCTATCGATCTAAATTAAGGTCCCTTATCTATCAATAGCACAATTAAGAGGTATGACATTCTTTGAATATTTTATCAACCACATTCCAATCTTATCACAAAGCGAAATCTAAGTTTGAAAATCTCCGTTTTATTTTGAAGATATTAATTACCGAAAGAAATACTTATTTGAAATGAAATTAGACTTCTTTAGAAAACGAGGTCAGAGGTTTAAGTACCTACCTTAAATGAACTTGATGACAAAAAGTCACCCAAAACATTGGAAAAATCTTTCTGTCCCAACAAAATTTGAAAATTTTTTTTCGCGGGGCCTCCCCCCCTTCCTCTTTGTCATTGACAATCCTAATTGAGGACCCTTCATAAGTGCTCTGAAATTGGCCCTTTTGTCTTTTTAGCTATCAAATACATATTCTTCCTTTCAATGGGATTAATTAGAAATCAATCATAATATTTCGTATGTACTTTGGATCCAGAATATTAGGCGATGAATTTCTTCGTGGAGGAGAATCAGAATTGAGAAAATCATTCGAGTCAAGAGAGTCCGGTGTGGCACTGCGTGATGATGAGTCCTATAAACATATTTCAGTGTAAAATTACATTGTAAGAAAACTCGTATTAGCAGTTTGTCAAATAGCTTTCTCCTCACTTTATTGTCGTTAGTTTCATTTTGGAAAAAACTTCTAACGTCTGGTGGTCTTCTGTGATGTTTTTTCTTTTTCAATGTAGCATTTAAAGTCCGAACTCTCCGTCGAACTGCCTCAGCCTGCAAAAAAAATCAATTCAAACGTTAATTTCACTTTAGTACATGAAATCTCAAATAAAGTTTTAAAAAGCATTTAAAATGAAAAGAAGAAATCACCTGATGTGGCTTGAGGCTTAATTTTTGTACAGCTCGTCCAATATCATTTTCTGGTAGAGACTTTCCTTGTCTCCACTGTAAAAAAAAGAATAAATTGTATAATATGCGACTACATTCGCTTACTATTTCTGTATTCGACTGAAAAATAAATTCACACTAACTTGTTGTGTCCATTCGCCCAGTCCAACTTCACTCAACCAATCTGCATCCTCTGCAAAAAGAAAAGTGGACACACAAATTAACTACAATCTTAATGACAGTTGGAAAATTTGTTCTTATTATATGTTGTAATGATTTCTTTAAATTTTAATTTATATACTCCATTCCATCTAAAAATCCACTCTCGTTCAAAAAAAAGGCTGTGTTAATAAAGAATGCCACACACATGGACACAGAGGTGTGGGAGTTTACGTGTGTGTATAGAAAAGAAAACTATAGGGACATTCTTGCCACAAATCAAAAGACAAAAGACCATGAAATAATTGAAAAACACAGTGGCTGTCAAGATCAAGAGAAGTAAAAACTAACACAAGATACAAAGACAACGTAATGACAACAAAGACACTGCTGCACACTAGTAAATGGGGGGTGGATAAAGCCCAGTGTGTTGTCTGTCTCTGTATTGTCACCATGTAATATGCACACATCGCAATTGCTCAAAGTAAACATACACAACACAATGTTTGTAAACACAATAGATTTGTCTAAAAAAATACCTTCATCAGTCACATTTCCACCCTTTTGGTCTTCATCTTCAATACGAGAGATGAGAGCAGCCTCAGCCCAGAATTCATCTTCAATATTAGTTTCATGGTGATGTGTTCCCGGTATGGCTATCAACGTGGTCATTTTCTTCCTTTTACTTGCTAACACTTTTAATTTCACTTTCAACTTGAGATTAAAATTGTCTTCGGACTCTCCCACACAAATGTTATGAATGGACCCTGATGATACAAAACTCTGTAAAAAAAGAAGAAAAAAAGAGGCACTTTAGTCATAGCACTCCGTGACGTTGTTAATAATATCTCGTAATCATCATCATATTATTTGAGCTGATTGTGAGTCAGACAGAGTATACATTACACGGACAATTCATAGGCCCTCGATAATAAATTGTAAAGTTATGACTACAATAATCAATAAAAATCACTAAATTAGTCACCACATTAAATTCCATGCCTAGACTTTTTTAATGAAAATTAGTCTGACGTATCTTCCTCTTCTCTAGTCTTCTCCCTCTTCCATTTGCCCGTTTTTTACGGACACTCACAATAGTAACAACAACAACAACGTTCCTTGATGATGATGATTTTAGGAATGAAAATATTTCATACGCCACTGACTGACATATTTTTCGTGTGTGTATATTCTCAAATAAGTTGAAGTAGTCACAACACATACTACACACAAAAACACAATAAAAAAACAGAGTAGAGTTCAGATATGAACTGGATTTTCAGTGTAATTATGACTTTGTAATATCCTACCTAGTAGATGATATTAAGTATGAATACCCTCAGAGACAGAGAGGGAGAGAATTTCTTTCAAGTTATTTTTATTTATGTTCCTAGCAATCTATGTAGTATTTATTTTGGCACACGTTTTCCCATTTCAATTTTGCAATGCACATGTAGGTAGGTATATTAATCATTTCTAAATATATATTTCACCTCACTCCCGACACGACGTCCACACTTTTTTCAGATTACGTCAAACACTACACTACACTCGTACAGTACACAGTGTGTACTACACACTACTACACACTCACCAGTAGTAACAGTGGCAGTAGCCAAAAAGGAACTATAACAAATCTTTGTCACAAATCTCAATCAAACTTTTATTTATTTATTCCGTAGACATATCCCTCTGTAAACTAAATAATATAACCTTAAAGAATTTAATATAAATGCATAATTTCGAGGAGAAGAGGAGTGAGTAAGTCACTCTCTCAAGTCTTTTATTGTAACTGTGAGAATGAACAGAGAGTTCTGAGTACGTGCCTCGTTTCATGGTATTGATTTTATATTTCATTGATAAAATAAAAAGAAAAATGACTCTCTCTCTCTCTCTATCCTCCGACACTTGTTGCTCCTCGTCGTCATCCTACAATAAATAGTACTTCCACTATCGTAAATTCAATACAAGGGCGACTACGATTAAATATATACTAATACTAATACACACAGTACACATGGATATTATTATAATGTACACATTATCATGTGCAGAAGCAACTTCCCAACCTTGTTACCGTATTATTATTATTTCTCCTAGGGCCACCACCATCCACACAGTACACCAATATCCTCTCTATACCTTTTTATTTCAATCAATCAATCAATCTTGGAAGAAAATGGCACAGGAATAAATACACCATAAATTATCACTCACTTCTCTTATCCTTCTTCCTGTACCCCTTCGTCACTAGCACTTCCTTCAACAACGACAACAGCAACAACAAAAGGAGGAGGAGGTTGAACAAGTTGTTGTTTTTTATTTTTTAAAAAATGTAACAATAATTATGAAGACTCTTTATCCTAACAAATATCAATCCTGTTGTTCTGATCCTCCCACGACCACGTAATCTGGTCAAATAAATAAAATTCTTTGATTCTTTTTCTCCTCTCAGGGTAGGGGGAGGAAATTAACAAAGGAGATGTTCTTCCAATAACAATGAACATTCTGAGAAGCCGGTGTGTGTATTAAATAAAGTAAACAAACACGACATAAGAGTAACTGAGGTAGGTAGTTAGTCTGTAGTAGTAAAGTCCCCACTACTTACTTACTACTTACTACATACTTTAGCCGTGCAGACAGAAATCAATGTAAAAAGTAGTAGACAACACAGAAAAAAACGGCAAAAATCTTCATCATTGTACATACTTATACATAAAAAGAAAAGGTACAATAATACATGTCAATCAGTCACAGTCAAAATTTCCATTCTTTGACTTGAAAATTGTGACAAAAGCTCAAGAGAGAAAATAAAAAATAGAAAATAGCAAACAATGACTAAAACAATGTATATGACATTGGTGACAGTCCTCAGCTATACAGAGTCCACGCTGTGTAAACACGAAATAATTACACGCACACAAAACGCACACTAGACTCACTTTAACTCTAGTTTTTCTTTCTTTCTTTTTTTGCTTTAAATAAATGTTTCTCTCTCTCTCTTTTCTTTCCCCTCCTCCAAAAAAAATCATGTTGAAGGAAACCTTGAGATGGAAAATAGACACCCTAACCCAAAATCACTTACAAATCACACATCGGCACCATCACCAACAACACAAAATACACTGTGTTGTATAACTACAAAATGATGATCATGATACTGTTTTATCACTGTGTAGTGTGTAGCAAGAGGGAGAGAGAGAAATAAGGTTTTTGTTTTAGGGTGTTATATTTTATTACGGTTCTATGCGTACAAGTTTTGAGGGACGCCTAGAACATCTCATGAAAAAAACTCCTTCTTTTTTTTCATTTACATTTTCACTTGAATTTAATTCGTGAGAAAAAAACATTATTTTGATTAAGAAATCACGTATATTCTGAACTGTCAATCCCTCCATCCTTTGTGTGTTTCAACTTGATATACCCCAGTCAATTGAAAAAAAAGCAAAAGTACATTTAGCTTCCTCTCCCCTTCCACCACCGCCACATATAATATATATTTTATTACTGTTATATCAAAATCAAACTATTACGTGAAGTAATAATAATAGCTACCTATAGTTCTACAATATATGTATGTACAATATACAGTTGGCTGTATTATGGTGATGAGTGTATCAAAAGCACAGCGCGTATAATAATACCTAATGAGCATTGCACGACGACCTTTTCTTCCACTCTTTAATGTGACTCTCGTTGTATTTATTCCCAACTCTTTTTCCAACTTTCTACTTCTTTTTAACGGCAATTATCAAAATTTGAAAATTTGTTTATGCAACAGTGGGAATATGTCCGTGTACTGTGTACGTCAATTATATTACATGCCTCATGTGCACATTATATACACATTAAATATAGATGGATGACCAACAAATGAAATCTTTTTTCACTCTTCCATATCCTGAGTCCAAGAAATGCTATTTTTTTAAAAAAATCGTGTGCATTATTTTATCTCTTCTTACCTGCACACACGCAATTAAATTAAATCTACTATTATTCAATTTGAGATCACAGAGAGATGTCCCACAACTTAAATAAAGATACCCCTCCGAAAGTAAGTCTATGCAATTTCTCTACACAATATTACGTTGCACATGTCAATATGTTGCTAACCAATTTTTTTTAAAAAAAATAAAAAGTTGAATGTGCAAATTTCCATACTGTATTTTGAAAAAAATACCTGAGAAAAGAAGTCCCACATTTCATGCGAAAACCATACTCTCAAAACAATTTAAATTACACACAGAATATCTTGACCTGGACACACATTTGATTTATAGTAGCTCCAATTTAATTCACTATTCAAAACACAATATGTATCACTTTTTAAAAAAAATATGACGACGACCAGTCAACAACGCAACGGCTGAAAGACAAACACAGACAGTAGAAAAAATGCCGATGAACAAATTAACAACACATGTCAACACTCTGAATTCCACAGACTTTTGATATATAAAAGTCAATTTGTGAATACACCGGGCGTGTTTGTGTGGAAGGAGTAAGTAACTAATTGTGGGATGATACTGAAGACAGGATTGACCAAGGCACGAACGTTGATGACACAGTAACTCACATGAAGATTTAATTTTAACGGACAATGAATGAGGAAGGGATGATGATGATGGTTAGTTGTTTCATGGGAGCGGGGAAATTTTTACACAAAAGATATGAACAAGTACAATACTCAGAAAAAGTACAGAGTAGGCCTGGGAGCAAAGTACAATAATGATAATAATAAAAATGTATATAAAATTCAAGAGAGGAACACAGAGAGGGAAATGCTCAAAGGAAATGTATACGACGACGACGACAAAGAAGAAGGAGAGAAAAAGGTATTAACCATAAGTAAGTAGCAGAGTTAGTAGTAGAGTGATAGTAAGCAATCCAAGTACACACATTAGACTGTCGTCGGTAAAAATGGTGTGTGTGTGTGTGTATAGTGGATATATATGGGAGGATTGGAATTGGGTCGCAGCATGTTCGCACGAGTACTTACAATTCAAAGAGGAACGATGATAATATAAGTGAGAATTTTATAATAGGAAACTTTAACTTGGAAAAAAATATAACTTCAGCTCCTTCAGGTGAGGTGTAAGGGGAAAACAAGTGTTTTCTACACTCTGCTGAGCAACCACATTGTTTAAATCCATCCAATAATATTATATATAATATATATATGTTATATCTATAATTTTCCCTCACCTACATATCTCTAGCCTCCATTTCAAAATTTCCATTCTACATGGTTATCATTTTTCTGAGAGTGAAACCTTTTTAACAAATATAAAAAATATATAATTGGAGATTTAAAAACTACCAAAAGGTACCACTACAACACTACACACTATTGATGCTCATCCTTACAAGATGATGATCATGACAATCTTGGCCTACACGTTTGGCTCGAACATCGCAAACACAAGACTATTAAAAAAGAGTAAACAACGCAGTAGGACAAATATATCTAGTGTCATTAAAGAGGCCACAAACCCGCCTCCTCCTCATCATCATCTCATGACCTTCACTTTCCCATATGAACCGATACTAAGGTTAACAGTTAACAAGGAATGATAACTGGGAACGATAAAAAAAACAAGGGGACAACTAACGACAATACACAAAACAATCGCATAAATGACGACAATCAACATCATGATGTTGTTGGCCAATTTTAATCAATACTGTAATGATAAACAGAAAAATAAATTAGCCAACACGAGACGTAACAATATTAGGATTGTAAAGATAAAAAATAAGTGCGACATCCAAAAAAATACATGACATCCAATCATCCCCAAAAGTCTATAAGGTCTGTACTCTGTAAAATAATCAATGATTTAATTCAAAATCAATGTAAGTTTTCCCTCTGTTACATGGAAATCCTAAAAAGGTTTTTCTGTAGTACACAATATTTATCATCACAATAAGCATACGACACGGAGTCTCTCCCAAAATATATACCATGAAGATGAAGACTAAATGGCAAATAATTTGTTGCGATGAGTATAAAATTAGAAGTCAGCCAGGTAGAAAAAAATGAGACGACTCGTCTGTCTGAGAAGTGTGAAAATGTAGTATTAAGTTGGATTAGCAGTTAGCACTGTAGCACTATCTGTGTGTACAACCCGAGACCTATGCATTAAATCAGTGTTAAGGTATGCAAGGAAATGTGTATAATAAATAAGCCACCAAGACTTGCCTTATAAGTTGCTACTGTAGAATTTAAACTGTGAGAGTTGCTGTGAAGAAGGAGGAGGACGAGTCATATGCTTTACTTTTCACATTGCATGGGGTAATGGCGGAACGGTACGCTGATCAAGCCAGTTATCCCCGTTTGTCATATCTCCTGATCTTTCCTGAGCACACACACACACGACAGCGTCTACAGTACCTTTAGTCCATTCCCACACATGAATCATTCTAATCACAATCATCCTCTTCCGTACATGCATGCATAAGGACAAATGGCTAAATAATAATAATCTAGCAAATATTCCACTGTATTTGTGTGTGTGTGTCCCTGCATGCCGACTACTATTTTTCTTTAAATATTGTGATAATACATGTATGAACAGAAGGTCTGTAACTGTTCCTACTGTGTATTGTAGTATGTACTATAATCAAACTCTGGTAACCACTTTGTATTTAACTAGAGATTTACATTTTCAAATGCAAGTAAATAAATGGAACGGGAGAGTACGAAGATGGGGAGGAACAGAGGAACTACAAGTACAAGTACTTAGTACACACATACACTGTGTGTGTATTCTTCAAAATATCCAAAAAATATATTATACAACGATACAAGACAAGGAAATAAAAATTAAATTGACTAAAGGCAAATAGACAGACTGGTAATCTGTCTTGTGACATGAAAAGTCCATATTTACATACACCAAGGCTTCAGCTCCGAAATGATTTCCTTTTTTACATGTAAATAGCCCAACCAAAAAAAACCTCTGCAACAACAACTGTCTCGTCAATTCATTAACTCATCATCATGTGTCCATAGTATACTCGGCAAGTTTTTTTTCAGTAATTTTAGATGTCTATCTTATATCACAACAATTTGTAAAGACTTTATGACCAACTAGGTATCCACCTATCCTATTTTCTCTTCTTAATTACAATTTCAACCTTAACAAAAATATGTACAAGAAATCTAGTTGCAGTCCAAACCCATCTTATCTGAGGAGGAGGAGGATCATATTAATAGTTTATAATAATCATAAAATATAATCAACATTATTAGTAAAATTTACCAACCATGGCTTTTCAAGTACACCCTAAAAGCTTCCATTAATTCTATCTAATTACTTTTTTTGTGCCTGTACATGCATGTAACGGGTAGGATAAATACTTCTAATTATAGAAAGAGAAGAAAAAAAAGAATTATGACTCCAATTTTTGAAGTACATAGATAGATAACTAATAAAAATTATACAAGCATTACAAACCTTTCTACTAAATTTAATACAGACTCTTATTAATTAATGAGAGAGACTCCTTTACTGTTGCCTAATGACTTTACTACATATTATTATTTGAAAAATTAAAACTTGGTTAGGATCCAAGAGAGAGAGAGAAAGAGGGAGAGATCAGAGACAAGACGAGTATTGTTTTGGGTTATCTGATTACGAGGGAGCCGACTTTTAATTTATAGCAATTCAATTACAATCCATTCATAAATAAAGCTATTAAATGAGAACGTATAATAATTTACACATGAAACATGATCATAAAAAATGTAGTCGAAAATAATTTGTTGTCACACGCACACACCGTCAAATTTACATAGTTAAACGTTAATCATGATTAGGGTTCCGTCTATCTATTTATATACACACAGTTTTGCGTGTCCATTAAAATGTTTGGGACTATAAAAATGCGTGCGGAAGTTGTTCAAATATATCTAATTGACATTTGGATACCATAATGAAAGTATACTTTTCACAATAACTCTGTGACATGTACCTCGTCCTCAGTGGTCTGAGCATTAGCTCAATATATGGTATTACAAGCTTAGCAAGCTTCAAAGTCATGATGAATGTGTGCCTTGGAAGAGACAGCATGGAGAGGCTTGTCGGTGTGTTTTAATTGTTAATTGATTGAATGGGACTTTTCCTGTCTCTATCTGTCAAGTTTGTTACATTGTCCTCTCATTTATGAACATCATCATGGGACTTCCTCTCCTAAAAATCTTCCATCAGGTGTGTTGTGTGTGTCCGATGTACTGTGTGTATATTGTGTTAGTTGTGTGTGAAAAAAAGTGGGCTTTGGAGGACCGTACATGAAATCAAGCGTGAATGGAATAAATTTCACAATTTCATGTCGTGCACAAATCAACACCCTATGTCGACTTAATTTTGCCTGCTATTTTTGCTCTCTGTGTGTGCATTCACTCTTCCGTACTAAATTCATGGTCATAGGACATTACAACTTTAGAGAGAGAGATGATGTATGTTTACAACAACTTACATATATATCAAAGACATGAAACAATAATACTAGGATTTGTGTACAACACACACACAGACACAGAAAGGAAGAATCCCTGTGTATCCCATTTTGAGAGTATGTAGTGTGTGGGGGTAGTGTCGATATGATAAGTGATCAGAGGACCACCATTCTGGCAATGTCACCATAATCTCACATAAAACGACATTGACTTTTTCATGATGATCAGCGAGAATACAAGGTGATGGAGGGAAAACAATACAATTCCTAGACAATTTGACTGAAAAAAAATTCGTCATGTAATACACACACAATTTGTTGTTGTTTTTGACGCCTCACTGTACCGATTGTACTGATAAACACCGACAAACCGAATCAAGCTCAAATCATCTCCTCCTCCACCTACAGTGACGAGACAATGAGGAGGAGAGACAATGTAATGTGACACACACAGAGACAGTGAAGAGAAACAGTCCCAGAAGATCTCACCTACAAAGTCATCAACTCAAATAATCTAATTATTTTTACAGTTTTATTGTAAGTGCCGTCATGGATGCTGAACTAGAGAGCGATAACTATTCACTCTTGTAAGTACTGTACCATATGATATGATGGTCGGTCATCATGTCATAACTTTTCCCTAAATTTCTTGGTCTTCAACAGCGAAAACGAAGACAACCAAACACATCATCATCATGCAATGCTACTTAAAATTGTAATACAATTAAGTTTGACTCAAATTACACACACAGCGACTCTCTGTCAGAGATATTATCCAAAAAATCATTCCACTTCAGAACACATTAGAGAGAAACATTAGAGAAAAGTGAAAAAAAAGTAATTCACTTAATTGTTGTCAAAGACTGAACGAACCCAAAGTATTTTTGTGGTGTATCTGTGTCTGTATATTACAGTATTAGTAATAATAATAATTGTTATTCTTGTTACACTCTCCCTAGTCTCCTTCCGTAGTATACAAGTAACTAAATACACATCATGGTTGACGCCAAAGCTGAGAAAGTCAACTATAATCATTTAGTTCACAGATAACTTCTCCCATTTTCACCAAGATTGTTTCAAAATGACTGCAAAGTTTGCTATTATTGGTTCTCTACCTTCCACCTACCTGACACACAGTGATTAAGGCTAGGACAATGAAACAATTCCTTTTTTTCTTTCTCTCTCTTCAATTGTTTCCATTATTTCTCTCAAAATTATTTCTTTTAATTCAACCATGACAAACATTCCTTGTTTCTCTATAATTGAGTCTAAACTCTTACTCTTACTAGTCATGAAATTTGACGTTTAAGGAATAACATGGATTTTATGGCTCAATTTATATTCGATTCATCTACATATATCTCATGTTTTTGCAATTGCAAAAGGACAATGAATCATGCTCAAATGATCAGGTTAAATGTTTCATTAAACCAAAAGTAAAATGGCTTTTTTGACACAAGAGGTATCACATTATAAATATTTTCACAAATTTTAAGAATTTTGACTTTCTATAAGAAAGCAACTATTTGCTGTGGAATGTGGAATCATGTGAGTACCAAAAAAAGGTACAAAAGTCTCAAGGACCCTCAAGAGAGAATAAAAAACTAAGAGAAGTTTTTTGTTGAAAAATTCATGTATCTATCCAGGATCTTTTTGAAGATGTATCCTTTGATAACTTTACATGATTCATGACTTTTTTTTGCTTTGTACCTTACACAAGAGATATTTTAAAAATAGCTTTTACTCACTCTTAACAACTATGAATTCTTGCAATTTTCACTAGAACTAACCAGATAATTCTTGTGCAGAAATGTGTCCAAGACTCTCAATATAATTTACCAATAATTACCTTACCTTGTTATTACTGTCCGATATTTGTTGTTTTCTAATTTGACTATTGTACTACTTTGAAGAACATTTTTTTTCGATACAGAACGAATGTTGTTGTTGTTATTTTTACTACTGGTACTAGTAAGTGAAGGTAAGAAATTTTGTTGTCAAACAAAAAAGTGGGTAGTGGAATTTTACCATTATGTGTTGTCAGCATTGCTCAATTATGGGACACAACTGTCGATAACATGTTTGAAAACTCTTTCTTGAATAATAAATACATTATGGTGATTTGAAAAAGTATCACATAGTCAAAAAACTTTGGAACATAGCAAAATAGGGGATTAGGAACAACACAAAAATTACACTGAACAGAAAAAAGAACTCTTGATATTATTTGATTGATGAAACAGATCATTTACAATTCTCTGTATCAAACAACAATGGTTTATAATTTATTCAAAAGTTTCGGAAAACTAACACCAATACGTAACTTGTACACTATTTTACTATTTGCTACACACACCTACTTACTTAAAGTAGTAGCCAACTATTTTATTGAAATGACTTTTTATGAATGACTATATTATCATTATTATTTTTTCTTTTACTTACCCAATATAATTATTAATTCCATACTTGGTATTTTTTGCACGATTCAGAATTGAATTCCATATCACGTCACAAACACTCGTCACAACACTCGAGAGATACTTACACGGTCACATTCACATCATTTCACTTTGGTTTGATCAATTTTAATTGGAATGAAGTGTAATAAAAAAATTTAGAGACTGTCCGTCCCTCATCTATGCAAATTGTAAACGACGTACGATTATGTTTACAATAAGACACCACCACAATAATTAATTGTAGGTAAAATACTAATGTATGAGCCAGCTGGTCTTCCTTTGCCTCACAACTTTTTGAGCTGACTTGTACTTGTATGACCCTGACCCCATGCATGCGAGATATAATCAATTGTTAACGGTTAGCCTTTCGATCACCAAAAAGACGACTGTGTGGACGAGACAAGAAGAAGAAACACATTACAAAGAAGTCTTTTTTAATTTTTATCAAGGATGGATTATTATCCCACAGATGGATATTAGAAAAATATTCAGAGTTTCAAATTACGAATTATGACGACGACGACGTCGACGACGAACAGTGTATAACAAACCAACATAAATAATATAATGTACACAAATAATAGTAAAAAAGAGGAGTAGCTACACTACACTAGTACCAACTGACTTGGGGATGAAGAGGAGGACAGGTAAGTAAAGGTGTATCAAGCAAGACTTGATTGTTGTTCGGGGGGGAGGAGAGGGTGACCTTTGTTGGTTCTCCTGTGTTTTGTAAGATGGACTTGTAACACCGGCCAAGAAGTTTGTACTCCTTCGTCACTGCAAAAATTAAATGGAAACGGTCCACTCACTGCAAAAAAATCACAACCACAGAGACAGATGCACGTTACTTACATACACACAGCCTACAAACAATGCCAAGAGTCTCTTTCAAAACTTATTGTCTCTACAGTACATACTTTACTTTACCTACCTACCTATTATTATTATGTTTGTACACCTGCGAATTAATATTTTCTCTCTCCTACCGTATTCCCTTGTACACTAGCCCAGTGGGATTGACAGCAAACTACTTTCCTACGAATGGGGGACTTGTAAAACATAAAATACGGTATATAACATATCCAACTAGCACACACGCTCACTCTCATCTCATCTCTCACTTACTAGTACATACACTACAAGTAAGTAACTCTCTCTCATCGTGTATTTTATGTAGACCTAAGACCAGTCTCAAAAGAAGAAGAGTCAAGGCTCTTCTTCATTACAAAACTCGTTCTCATGGTCAGAGAACATATGACTGAGACTGCCTATACACTCACCATTGTGGTTATATTGCAGATTGTTGAGAGAGTGGTGTATAATAATAATAATAATAATTTTCTGTATTGTTTTCATAGTTTAAAGCTCCACACGAGAGTGTGTACTCTTTCTAGGAGACACTCAGGGATTCTACTTGATGATGAAAAATTGTACATGCAACTTTGTTCAGAGTGTGAATGTGTGTGTGTGTGAAGAGTAAGTATAAAGGTAGCTTAAATACAGAAAGAGAATGGGTGAACAACAATCAAGTAAAAGGATGTGTATGTAGTGTGTGTTTATAATACATATGTACATCTATGTACACATAGTAAAAGTGTATGTACAGGTTTTTTCCCAAACACACACAGGGAGACAAGAAAAAGAGACAGAGAGAGAGGGAGAGAGAAAGAGAAAAACTCTACTTCATTTCTTTACCTTCATTCATTCAAGTTTTTTGAGACAGGCAGACCGAGGAAGATCATCTGTATCAACCAGACTAAACTACATTATTTATTTATAAAAAGGAAACCACAGGAGGAATATATTATAATTCTACACAGTCCAATCACAACATCACATTTTTGTTATATTCCCCCAAAATATTTTTTAACCCTATTGTGTGTCCTGTCAAAACTGTCCCAAGTCCTAGTGTGTGACATTCTCTCTCTACATTTTTGTGTGTGAGGGTCCGTCAGTGACACTACATGTGTGTTAGTCGCCTCTGGTCAAAAAATTGTATTTTCTTGGGCTAAATGCGGTTCCTCCTCTGCTCCTCCTCTTCCACGACATTTTTTTGTTGGATTGTATCACACGAGGAGTGACTCCCTCATCACCTCTCACCTCTTTTGACATGGTCAAGTTGACCAGGATCGGACTTGACATTGCCGAGTTTGTCTGTTTAGTAGGTTATCTACTCTACACCTATGTAGACTCACTCCTCAAATATATCCTACCTGTGAAGCTAAAGTCACTTCAAGGAGAAGTCATTTTGGTATTTAAATCTCATTACTCTCATTCCCATTTCCAGTCCTATGTTAATTTGTAGTCATTTTGCAAAAAAATGTAATTATTATACAATTTAGAGCGAGAAAAATTCAGTAAGGTGTGATCGGAAACTATACGACAGGGTCATTTTGATGGTAAATATTATCGATTCCTGTCCACACAAACAGTGATCCACACATGGGGGTCATCTTGTGAGATGACCCACTACATGACCCTACTGGACATTGGCAGAAATGGAGGGAAATACTTGCACACAAAATTTTCCGAAACAAAAACTAGGAAATATCCAATTTCCCATTTAAAAGCATTGAAAATCACAGAATTCATGATGAAAACGTCTTGTAGCTTTTGACCCCGTTGACCCTGGATTTTGTCATGCCAGCGACAGAAGTACAGATAGTTGCCCTGCATTTCCTTGCCATATGAAGAAATACGGACCGCAGGCTACAGATTACGAAACAAATTAATCACACACACA
>WJFB01000708.1:0-50005 GCA_009870185.1 Pygmarrhopalites habei | reverse complement strand
AAAATTAAAATGAGACTTGTACAAACTGATTTAAAAGAAATTGGAATAATATCCTGACAATTAAATAATGTGTTCAATGTAATTGGATATGTACTTACCTTCCGAAATTGATACCAAATGGACACTGATCGTGAGTCAACTCAATGAGTCTGTCACCATCACAAAATGACATTGACATGGAATTCTTATCGCCATGTACAAATATTCCATGAATCAAGAAATTAAATAACAGAATCAAAATCATGATTAAAAATACAGTGCGTGATCCCGTACACATATGTTCGGGTAATGCATGTTTGTACATACTTCTTTATTTCCAGGATTTCCAGGAAGTAAACCAAACATATTATTTTCAAAACAAAAATGTGCAATGATGATGATTAATTGAGAATGTTATTATTATATTAGCGTTTTAGACGCCTCGGCGGGCGATTATTAGTGGGTAATTTAATTCCCTCCCATTCGCCAGTTTTTTCCCAAGGCATTTTCTCACAAGGTCTTTGATATTTAACCTTCTTGTGCTTTCTCTTGATACGTTGTTTCACCCGGACCTCCACGATGTTTCGTTTTTGGAAACTTTTGAATCTAAACACGCATAAGCAATACAGAATTGTTTTAGTAAAGTTTACTTGGACTTTTTTGACACTCAATTTGAGTACTCAAAATCACTGACTTGATAAAATATATTTATGTACAATATAAATACGAAAAAAGGGAATAAGGAGTATTTACCTGTCTACAAGTAGAGCTGAGGTACCTCCTTTAATATCCCGTAATCGTCCAGATAATTCATCACTTAGTAGAGGATTTAATTTTGCTTTCTCAAACTTCCATCTACTCAAAGGTTTCTGTCCAAATTTTGTTGCCTCAACTTTCTTGGCCACTTTTTTTGAAAGTCTTGTTTTTTGCTCCTCTTCCTTCTGTTTTATGTCACGTTCATATTGTTTAATATTAAAAACATCAGACTCTTTAACTCTTCTTTGTTTGGATTCACTTGCAGACTGCTGATTTGTTTTTAACAATTTCTCTTTACGTCTCTGTTTCCTGTCACACACAAAAATAATGAATGAGTTGATGTATCACATGACAAAAACATAAATGTATTAAAAATTCTAGTTACTAGTTAATCATGTACTAAATTTGTTTATTTACTTTGTTTTCAATTTGGCAATCCTTGGTTTTTTATCGTCATCCTCAGATTCTTCAGTTTCTTCCTTAGCGTCGTCGTCAGGTTTCAATCCCTGTAGCAACATTGGGTCATGCTCACCTCTTGCCCTGTAAACGTTGAACAGTCAAAAATTGAACAATCAAAAAATAGAAACAGTAACAAGTTTTTAATAAAAATTACTCAAAAAGTGATGATAAGTCAAACTCACGCATTGGCAGGGACACGAGTAGCTCTATCAAGTTTCTCTTCAGCCTTCATAGCCTCTTTCTCAATATCCAGGGCTGTCTTGAGCAATTCTTGATGATCTCCAAAAGTAGGATTTACAGAGAAACCAGGATGTGGAACTTCAATAGCTTTCAACTCGGTTGTTGTATGTATCAAACGCTTCTTCTTGATCCTAGTATTGACACGGGCAGTATCTTTGTAAAGCCATGTAGGATCTATCGTCTTTTCCTCTGGAGCGTCCCATAGGTCAACCATACCAGTCTTGTCTTCCTTCTTAATTTCTCGAAATGATTTTCTAACTTTCCTCCTAGCATTAATTCTTAGTTTATTCCTGTAACAAATTAAATCAAAAACCATTTTTTATTTCAATCAAAATAAGATGTCAGTCAGTGGTAAATAAACAATTAAAAAAACACTTCTAACCTTTTAATTAATGGATCTGGGACGGTTGAGTGTGGTTTAAGGAGCTGATAACATTTCAACTTTGACAAGTCTACCAAGGCATCGGATTTATTAGGTACTTCTTCTTCAACTTTTCCTTTTGTGTCGATTGAAAACAAAAAATTGTCGTCATTTGTGGCAAAACTGTGTCTCTCCTTCTCTCTTTCTTCAATATAAAAATCGTCAACATCAGGATGCTTAATCTTTTTCCAATTTATTTTGGAAGACTTTTTCTTGGCTGTAAAAAAAGCAATTATTTCGAAAGTTATCATTACTCCGTATTACAGACAAGTAAATATTGAAAATATCTTGATTAAACATACCTTTCCCCATGACGGTCAATGTAGATCCACTACAATTAAGCACCAAAAACAGGAAATTATTTTTAACAACTTTGTCGAAACGTGCAAATTCGCAGCATGTTCAACGTAAGGTTTCAATGATTAGTCATTGAGATCTGCGCTGGAAATTCAATTGTCGGATTTTTGTCAAAAAAAATTTTGACAAGTATTTTCAGAAAAATGAGGTGGTATTACGACAAAAAAGAGCTTCGTCAAACTCCATCCGTGAAAGCGGGTATGAGTCCAGAAACCGAATCCCGATACAGACGGGAAGGGGCCAGATTTATTATTGAGGTGGGCTCCAACATGAGTCTGGTAAGAATCTTTTGTTTTTAAAATAATATTTTAAAATAATATTTTAAAAGTATATTATACTTTTGTGAATTTTGAAAATCTATAACGAAGGTCAATTTTTCTTTTTGTCTAGAGTCTCACAACAATGGCAACTGGGGTCGTGTATTATCATCGTTTTTACATGTTACATAGTTTTCAGGATTTTCCAAGATATGTAAGTGTACCTAACTCAAAGATATGCGTTTTAGACGATTGAAGGGACTCTTTTTGTATGACCTCTCTCTGTTTGTTGTTGTTGACAGCCAACAGCCTGTGCATGTCTTTTTCTTGCCGGCAAAGTGGAGGAGACACCGAAAAAGTGTAAGGATGTGATCAAGGCTGCCAAGGACGGACTTGACAAGACAATTTTTACGAGAGAGTTTGGAGAAGATCCAAAAAATCATTTTGTAAGTCATTCATAAATTGTATTTGTGCATTACATAACAAATGAGTGAATCAATTACTTACTATAAGTAATGTCTTTTTCTTTCTTCACAGGAAGAGATTATGACCCTAGAAAGGATTCTTTTGCAGACTATTAAATTTTGACCTCCAAGTAGAACATCCATACACGTTTTTGTTAAAGTATGCAAAATGTTTGAAAGGGGACAAGAATCGATTGCAGAAAATGGTTCAAATGGCATGGACTTTTGTCAATGATAGGTATTACTTACTCTCAACAAATTTTATTAATCTCTTCTGCAACTGCATATCATACGTTTATTTAATTTATTTTAGCTTGTGTACAACTTTGTGTCTTCAATGGGAACCTGAGATAATTGCCATTGCTCTGATGTATCTTGCTGGGAAATTGAGTAAATTTGAAGTTCAGGATTGGAATGCTAGGACACCAGAACACTTACGTTGGTGGGACATGTTTGTGGACAACATGTCCATTGAACTCCTTGAAGACATCTGTCATCAAGTGTTAGATTTATATTCTCAATCAAACACTCAACATCCTGTACCAAGCGACTCACCTCCTCCAAATTTTGTTAATAACCATTCAGCTCAAGTTTCACCACCAAATCAAAATACTACACCAACAACAGGTTATTATTTTTACCAAAATAAACTTATTAAACGCATGCAATTATTTTACCTTGTCCACCTTATTGTTTTTCTTTTTGTGCATGCTACCTTTAATTATAAGTTGTAGTGTGTATTTGTAACTTTCTTTAACCTTAGTCATTATCCTGTAATAATAGTACACTGTCCTATTTAGATATTTGAAGCTTTATTATTTCAAATAATTTATTTGCCAAAATTAGTGCACTAAAGGGGCTGTAAATATACATCATTATTGTTATGGTTCTCATATAGCTGGATCTTCAAAAACATCAACTCCCATTGCAGCCAACTTGACCCCGACCTTATCGTCGGGACCACCACCTCCTCCAGTTGTTGCTCCATTTCCACCGAATGTTCCTCCTCCACCACCTTCTTTACCATTGCCTCCAGCAATGTTCAATCCTCAACTTGGTATGATACCACTTCCGGTTCCTTCACCTTATGTTGTGGCCCCTCCACTACCACAAGGATACTCAGCTCCTCCACCCTACCCTCCAAATATGCGACCTGGACTAAATATATGTCCACCACTCCCTCCGTCTGTACCACCACCACCACCAAAATAAGTAAATTGCTAGTTTTTAATTTAATTTACCACATATAATTGTATGTGTAATAGAGAAAGAAAATTTTTTTGATTGATCAAATTGAGTGAATGTGAAAACAAAGTCAATATGAATGGTTTTCTACCTTAGATAAGATATTCTTACTCAGTTTTGGTAATATTTAGTAGAGTATTTTAAAAAATTATATTGTACATAGCATAAATTGTATTCATACAATTTATTCATATAGCACTATGTTAGTATATTTATGTTTAATAACTGAAGATACCATGATATATTTATGCGTATCACATATTCCTTCCATTTTATTGTTCATTTGTATGAACTCAAGCTAAATAGTAAGTCATAATATAAAAATTAATACATAATTATGTAGGAAAGCAAACAAATTTATTAAAAACGAAGTGAAAGCCACTAAAGTTTTTACTCTGTTTCTTATTCATTTAAAATAAATGAAAATTTTAATTATTTTTTTTAGCATTTTTTCTTCTTTGACGTTTCCTGCCATCACTTATTGTTCACACACAATTCTTGTGCTTAAAATTTGAGATCACACTAGTACACACTATCCTGTGAGCTTGTAGAACAAATACTAGATGTTTGTGTGATCAATCTCATCAGATTAGATATAAAAAAGAATATAAAAAGATTAATAGGATAATGTGGTGTTAAGTTGCTGTTCTTTAGTATTTGATTTTAATTCCAGAATTCAATATTTTATACAGATGAATTATTGCATGATCGTTACATAATCAGAGATTGATTTTTAGTCACTGGTGTCAATCAGTGATTGTATTTTTAAAAATGTGGAACCCTACAAGCCACGACCACTGGATTTGTTTCCTTCAGTACCCGTTTCCCTTCCGCTTTGTAGTCAAATGTGCAAAGATGAGACTCTGCCGTTCTACACAAATGTCAAATAAGAATTTTTTAGTAAGTACATAAAATCACTTTTGATCTTTATGTGGACAAGCTCTTAGTGAATTCATTATTATTTACCGATGTGTGGAACAAAATGTGAGTCCACATCTACAATGAAAGTTGCTTGTCAACCCTAGTTTTTTTCTACATTCAGCACACCTTAATTTTTTCTTCCTTGCTGTTCCTACAAACATTTTATATGACGTCTCATAAAAATCTCGTAAAATTTTTTTAATGTCATGATAAAATATCCAAGAACATAAGTCATTTTTTCTCTTACCTGGTTTATTCGTTTTACCAGAATTTGGTCGACTTCTCTCGGATAGCAAATTAGGTCTTAGTATCACACTTGGGGTAAGTCTATTGCCAGTTTCTCTGAAAAACAAGACAGACAATGTCTTACAAAATAAATGACATTGTAAATTTTTCTTTCATAATTTATCATTCACCCAATGTCATATAATAATTATATTTAAATTTACGTTTCTTCCTTAATTTTGGCTCGAACATATTTTGCTAATTGTTGATGTGTATAAGGTGGTTGACCAGGATAAATTCTGTATTTGTTGGACAGGATTTCTGCTTTTATTTTACGCACAGTGTTTTTTGGCGTCTTGGGTAATTTCTGCAAATCATTTCACCGCATACAAAATATTAAAGTTACAATTTTGTTTGACAAATCTTGTATAGTAAGTCAATAAAAGTGGGGAAAAAATTTTATACACTAATATACTTTAATAGTCTTGATTTATGAGATTTGTGATGTAAATTTTTTTGATATTTCTACATACACATACATGATCGGTCATTCTCCCTTTCAGTCCATTTAGTTTCCTCATCATGGTAACATTTTCCTTGACCCTGTCATTCATATCACCAGCTGAACTCCCCTTGTCATCTACATGAAGGAAGTATGTTTTCTCTCCATTTTGATAAATAATAATCCGTCCACCTCCACCCGTGTGTGGTTCCATTAATTCCATGTCCATCATGTCAGGGTCAATCCGAAAAACTTGTTCCTCATCCTCACCCCAGTCATTTGTGTGTGGTCTTCCAATGGGTGGTAAATGGACTCTACAGTACAAAAATGAAAAGGTCTTTAAACAGTATATTCAATAGGTACATCAAGTTGTGTCTTCTTTTTTATTATTATGTGTCTCTATTCATGGTCATCATCATTAATAGAATTAAAATGCATTTTTAAAATGTTCATCAAGAACAACAAATAAAACCGGAAGTCTTTTTGTAGTATTAAGTTGTTGTTGAGGTACTTTGGATTCATGTGAATTGTATTTTTTTAATTTGCACCTTCACGTGTGTGTGTGTGTGTGTTTGTGTGTAGGACAAGACTGATGAAGCAATCATTTAACTATTATTAAACTGCCTATGCAATATAACAGTTGTACTGTGTGTTGTACCTTTTAGTGGCCACAGGTCCGACTCTCATTGAAAGGACCAATTTGACGTGGGATCCATCAGACAGACCCAGTGAACCCAATGTCTCATCATCTTCAAGCTCACGTGAGTCGTTAATTAAGTGGAAATGTCGGTGACTAAGGCCTGTAAACACAAATTGAAGAGAGAGTGAGACTGATGAGGAAATACATAAAGTACTTTATATAGAAGGAGAGGCAGAAAAAACACTATTAAGTCGACGACTTAACAGCGTTATACAGCATTTAAAAGAACATTAGGAAAAATAGACTGGTGATTTGCTCTTGAGAATTCCCCAAGAAAAGACGGAAGGAAAGGAAAAGTTGTGTGTGTACACACACACAACAATTGTATTAGGTAATGTCAGAGTTCCTAACTAACTACTTTGATATGTGTATATAATTAATAATTGTAATGGGATAAATTAAAATGTGGATGTACCTTCTTGAAAAGCGACTCTGGCCTTGATATTTGATACAGTGTCACAGTGTCTTGCAATTATTTCAAAACTGTGACCGGTCAACGTGTCAATTCGGAGTAAAAATGGACTGTACTCCATAATCAAGAGATAGAAAAGGGTCCAGGGTTCCTGATGCTGAGTTGTGATGACTGAAGGAAGGAAGAAAAAAGAGAGAAGACTACAGAAAAAGTTTTACAGTAAAACTTTTACTAAAAAACAGAAACTGTTCAAAAAATCACACACACAACAAATCAATTTTTGTAAAAAAGATGAAACACAGCAGGAAGGAGTAGTTTCTTGTAAGATTTGTGGAACTCAGAAATGTAGAATTGTTGTTTACATTATTATTATTTTACAAGAGACACATGATGTTGGGAATGAGTGACTTATTATAAAATAATTACAAAAAAAGAAAAGTCCGCTGCTGAAAAGTTTTTGACTTGTGGGTCCGTTTTTTTGTTTACATCCTCGTCAGACTGAAGCGCATAATAATCAAAAACTAATACATGTCAATATAATACTGTACACTCACCATGTTTGTCATTGCCCCTGACAACGAATCAATCGATACATTAAAAACATTCGTGTCTGTCCGTGTGTGTGTGTGTGTGTGGAGTATTTCATCATTAATTGAAGACACTTCCAAGAAGAAGAGTGACATCATCATGTCACACTCTACCCCACTACCAAGTGCCAGAGTGTAGTACCCATCACACTCAATCCAACACGTACACACATACACACACACACAATTTGAATAGCAAATGACCTCAAACTCAAAGGTTATTTTGTCATAATTAAAATTACATTTTTCCCACGCAAACAATACACACATATATTATTTCTCTCCATAAGAGGTCAAGTTAAATGAGTCAGTCATGTCTAAGTAGCCGCTTGTATTTAACATTTTAGATAGTAGTACAGTAGTAGCAGTTATGATAGGGAGTTAGCACGCTAATTACACTTTAGTATCGTCAAGAATCATATCATAATCGTGGTCTTCATGAGATAGTAAGACGTTAGAAGTTAACCGTCATTAAAATGGACCAGATGAACGTTTCATTTTGTAAAGGTGTGTGTGTGTGTGGACAAAGAGTGATTAAAACTCTGTACATACATACATATTGGCCGAGGTCGACCGGAAGCAGGAACAGGAGAGGAACTTTTATTTTTCAATGGCCTGGGAATCAACAGTCTGACTATATAAACAGTCATGGATCATCGGATTACCATCATTCCTTCAGTTTACTCCAGTAAAGTCAGATCAAGTAGAAAAAAAGGAAAAGTGAGAGTGAAATACTCAAAAAAAGATTTTTTTTATTACACCCACTAATAATAAATAAAAGACAAGATGAAGCTCATCTTGTGCCTCACAGTTTTTACTCTTGCCTCTGGTCATTTGGTCACAGCCAACCCACATCATCACAAAGATCATGATACGAGTGGCGATGGTGAGTTTTGATATTATATCATTCATAATTTATTTTATGAAAACTTGTACCCTATTCCTTTTTGAACATCAATTTTTATTTTATTACACACCCTACCCATCTTTTATTTTTATTTTACTTCACACACAATATATATTTTTCCTCATCCCCTTCTCCTCCTCTTATTCTTCCTTTACTTCTTCATCTGCCAGAGAAAAGAGATTTTTTTGTAACTTTTGTTAATGGCGGTGGACCATTTTTCTCTCATTTTTTATTACTCCTTCCACTATCTGATCCTCCTCCTTTTACATAGTACTAATACATATGTTGTATGATAACTGTGATAATTATGATGGGTTGACTAACCATCTTCATGTTTATCCTCGTCACGGTTTTCAGACTCCCAGCTCCAAACACACCTGAGTACTTTACCAAGCGTGAACGTTGAGAGTGACTACAGCAAAAATTTTAACCGTGCTTTCCGACTCCTACGGCCTGACCTCCCAATGGAGACCATCCCTGCAGACTTGGTGCATTTCCTTTACCCACAATTTCTCTTTTTCTCTATAACTCTAATAAACACATTTAACTCCATTCTGTCCTACACTCAAGTGTAGGGGAGAGTTGAGAAGGGTACAAAAAAAGATTCTATTGTCAAATTGTATTTTATGAACATGTCAAGAAGAATTCTCTGTCTCTCAATTTTAATTTATTTCCTTTTTTCAAAAAAAAGGTTTACTGCTTCAACTAGAAAAAGAGTACAACCTTTTTTTTGTCTCATGCGACAATGAGCAATATATTAATATGCTAATTTTTGTATTTTTTGCGTCCCCCCTTTTTTCTTACTTATTTTTTTATAAGCAAAAATGTTCATTCCGTTTCAGATGATGAATCTTTTTTTCCTTACGCTTCAAAATTTATCTTTCTAATTTATTCTCTTCCACATACGTCTCTCTAATGTACAATTTTCTTCCTCTTTCTTCACAAAAAAATGTAGCAAGAAAAGTACGCCCTAGAACTAGTCCCAGCATTGAGAGCAATGGAAGCCAAAAGCCGACAAAAGAGACAATTTTTCCCGGGTGGTCAAAGTAACAGTCAAAGTCAGAGTCAAGCAGTGAGTGCAGCTTTCAACCTCGGACCAGGAATCGGAGCTTCAATCAGTTCAGCCAATAGTGCAAGTAATTCAAATGCCGGATTTGGAGGTCCAGGAGCTTACGGCCCGGGTTTTGGTGGGCCAGGTCAATTCTTAGGTCAAGGAGGTTTTGGAGGATCGGGAGCTTCTAGCTCTGCATCAGCTGGGTCAGTTGGAGCTGGAACTGGAGGATTTGGGGCTCATTATCCAGGAGGTGGTCATTATGGTGGAGGTCTGAACAATGGTTACTATCCCGGTGGTGGAATCGGAGGATTCAATGGTGGAGGACCAGGTTACTACCCGGGTGGATCATACGGTGGTGGTCTCAACAACGGATATTATCCAGGAGGAGGATTTGGAGGTGGAAATGGATATTACCCGGGAGGTGGGTTTGGTGGAAATTATCCTGGAAATTATGGCGGAAATTATGGCGGTGGTCAATTGGGTGGGTTTGGTGGGTATCGGCCACCTGGTAGTGGTGGTTTGTATGGTGGGGGTGGACCAGGTTATTACCCTGGTTCAATTTATGGACGTTCCGGTGCGACCAAAACATCTACAAAGAATGGTCCAGGGGGCAAACCATAATTTTTTTGAAATAATTTTTTAATTTATAATTCTACTCTCCATTTTACCAGTGATACTAATTTACTCTCATTTTTTATACACCTACATCTTCATTAGTCTCCTCCCCACCGAATGTCTCACACTAAACGAGAAAAGAAAGAAAAGAATACTTGATTCTATTTATTTTTTCTTGAAATAAATTCTTATTCTACCTTCTGTACAAAAAAAACATCTTACAAAAAATGTGTAAAACGATCATGACGTCCCGTCTCTTTTTATTTTGAGGACATTTTTTCCATGCTATTGAACACACACACACACGCACACACAAGTTTTGCAAATGAGCACCCACCGCAAATAATTCTGTAGTAATCCATTTATTTTTTTGGTACATAGTTTTATTACAAACAATGCGAAGGATCTACAATGAATCAAGGAGGGATGTTGAGTAGTAGCTTTTTAAGCCAAGGGAGAGAAGAAAAAAAATAATGTTATTATTGTTTAAAATTATTACTGACGACTGTTTCCCCCCTTCACAATTATTTGTCTGTATAATAATAATATGAGTTTAGTGCAGGAATGAGGAATGAGGGGATAAACCCTAGGAATTCACAGTTCACAAATTTTTCCACAAAATCCTCTCAAATCAACTCATCAACTAAACTTACGTCCTCTCTCTTTTTTTCCCTCCATGTGTCTTGATCTCTCTCTCTCTCTCTGCCTCTGTTTTTTGTACATCAACCAGAGCGTATAGATTGAGTTTATATGAAGAGTCAGAGCTGAAAAATATAATATATAACCAGTTATGCTGTGCATGAGTGAGTGAATGATGATGATTGTTGGTCGTGCTGGTTTTCTTCTCTCTTTGTTGTTGTTGGAAGGGAGCTGGCACAGTCTTCTAAAAAGATTGAAGTCCTATTGCATCATCGACGACGACGACGATGACTACTACGAAGAGAGGGAGAGCGATGGATGATGGTAAATGTGACCGACCATCCCCTAGACCTTAAAGTACACTACAGAAAACCACAGGGATATACATACAAAGCAAAGATCGACTCTATCTTGTACGTACAAATATACAACAAGCATTGACAAGTCAATATGATAGAGAGAAGAGAAGAGAGAGAGAGCAGTGCACAATTGAGGACAGAGAGTGACCTTAGTCAGCGGAACCCTTGCACAATTTTTGTCAGCATAATCATACATTTAAAAATTTACATACTATACTTGCCCATTCTCTGTTTGTTTTGTGACCATACAATACTCTTCACAAATATCCGTTTCTTCTTTCCCATGATCCAAATTTTTGAGAGAGAGGGAGACGAAGGGAGGAAAAAAAATACTTTCACTACTTTTTTTGACTGTAAACTCATGTGTGTGTAGGAGAACCCGGTGGATGATGATCATCATCTTCATCATTATTATTACATGTGCATGGAGCCAGAGAGCCTCCCAACCTGAGTACACAGATTCAATTGGTTGACCAAGGATAAAAGGTTAAAAGGTCCAAGGTATATTTATCCAGAAATACGTACACTCTACTTTATTTTTTCCTCCTCCTCCTCCTCTCTACGCTACATTTTTACACCAACGTCATTACTTGACCAGAAGACGAGCAGTACCCTCTCTCTACAATGAAGACAGTATGGACATTGTAAATATACTCTTCCCCTCTCCACTCTTCGTACGTAGTGGAGAGACACACAGCATTAAGACTACATTATTAAAAGATAAGGGTTGTTGGTCGGCTGTCTGTATCCATCATTCGAGTCCACTCACAATCAGAGAGGGTAAGAAAAATTGTGTGTTGTCTATACCTATATGAGGATAGAGAGGGTCATATGGTGATGGTCTTAAAGTGTGTAGCTTGTAGCTGTATGTAGTACTGTACTGTGTAGTGTGTGTTGTATTGTTGAAGGAGTGCATTTGCCAAGAATTAAAGAAAAACACCTTCCCCAAGGCTACCACCCACCGTCCAAGTCAAAGAAATAGCAAAAGCGATTCCAATTTCAATAGCTACCTTACACACAGCACAGAACTCTCAGTACACACTACACACACGCACACACCATCAGAAAAGTATATACGACCACATTCACACACACAGCTGCAACACACAGCACACAGACACAGACACATGAGGTGTATTACACAGTACGTACACACGAGACAAAAATTTATTTTCAAAACACAACAACAACACACAATTTTTACACACTGTGTTTCAAAGTGCTAGTGATATTAATGTGTGTGGATTTTTCTATTGTGGAGTGAGTGTGTATTTGTAATAATAAAGTGAACAAAAATAAAAATTGTGATATATGAAAGCGTTGTGGACATACACGACATCGTTGAGGAGTTGAGAATAGTTTTTTCCTAAAAAAGAAAAATTAATTAATTAAGTGTACTGGATTTGTCACAACCTCCGCCAAAATTTCATCACCAACCACCATCATCATAGGGTGATTTGTAAGAAATGATGGGGTTAGGAATAATACCCTACATTCTAGGATGGATTTTTTTCCTCACAACCATCCCAATTGTTTTCCTAGTTTTTCTCCCACTCCGACTCTGGAAATGGTGTATAGTGTTGTGGGCTCGGTTATTCCGACCAGACTTAAAATCCCTCCTCACAGCCTACGACTCCATATTTGCCATCGACAGCTATTACAAAAGAGCGTACGCCGGGAATGTGACTTTTTTCATCCTGGAAGGTCAAATTGATATCGAGACAATCCGGGATGGATTCATACGGAATGTACTGAGTAAGGAGACAAGGGATGGAGAGAAATTGTATGACCGTCTTTACCAAGTCCCTACTTCTTTTGGTGGTTACTACTTTTGGAAAAATGTGGATCTGGATTTGAGTAAACAGATAAGGGTGGCTCATCAGTTCATCAGCAGTGATCATCAACATGAATTGAATACAGTTTTGGGTGAATTAATGACCAATCCACTACCGGGTGGGTTGTGGGAACTTTTATTGTATGAAGGGTTCCAGTCAGACAAGTCTGTTGTAGTTTTTCGGATTCATCATACACTCGGAGATGGCTACACGTTCAATCACCTCGTCGATGAAATGATTGAAAAGACTAGTCAGTACATGGTCAAAATTGAACCCATGTCCCTTCCTGACAAGGTACAACAAAGTTGTCTATTTACAATACGTATAAATCACACGCACGCCGTTTCTTCTAAAAAAAATACTGCAAAAAATCGTTGTACATCATCAGACAAAGGATCTAGACAATCGTTTAAGAGGAGGATAGCAAAAAATTGTCTATATTAAATATAATTAGATATTAATCTCTTCCTAGTCTCTTCTCCATTCCATTCTTGAGTTAACAGGGGCATGCCAAAATCTCTCTGTCGTTCCTGTATCGCACTAGTGGGAGTAGATGTGCACAATAAAAAAAATTTGCACTTTGCATGTCAAGTTCTTTTTTGCGTCATCACATCTTCCTCGTCATTCTTCTTTTTTTGTGGGTGGGAAATGTCGCTTTGTTAGTTAAAATTGAGCTTGTACATTTTCATCTCCAGGAAAAGAAGTTCCCCTTTGCCTCCAGCCAAAACTCCCCATTTCGTCAGACGTCAACTAATGTTCCATTACATTTAACACAGCAGCCGACTTTTAAGTTTAAATACTGAGTAGAGAGAAGAAAATTTTTTTTGTACATAAAAAATTAGATGAGATTCACAATTTTAAACGCTGTTCAACAAAGACCATTTAAATTACTATTTTTTTTGAAGTACAGTGGATGTCGTAGTGACCAAAGTCGTGGTTTCAAAAAAGACACTCTCTGTATTATATAATACAACATACTATGCACTTCAGACTGTGTGTATGTGTGCTTGTGTGTATGTGTGCTTGTGTGTATTTGTGTATTCTCAGGACTATACAAAGGAACCACAATTTAAAGGATTAATATATTATTCTCATAGATTGCAAATTTACAAAAGTGTATATATGCAAGTGTCTCAATACTAGGATTATAACTATTGCACATCAACCCCTCAATGTATTAGTTTACAAATATAGTAAGGAGGGAATAGTTAGTTAGTTGACACTCCAAGAATAGTAACAGACAATCATTCAAAAGTGTGTGTGTGTGTATGTGTATGTATAGTGTGTGTGTATAAACATTATAAAAAAAATGTTTGTTGCCATCCTTCTCTCTCTCTCTCTTCCTTTGATGATGTTGATGATGTGTGATGTAATAGGATGAAGCGAGAGAGTAATTCTTCATTACATTGTAAAGTGTCATTATGAAAATTGCAGATAAAACTCCTCGGCACGGCTCCGATGAGAGTAGCCAGTTTGTATCAAGAAGGCTTCACTCACTCTGACTGTTTCACCAAGAAGAAGAAGAATAAGACGGGAGTTGTGTCCATCACAACAATCCCCTTGGATGTCATGAAGACAATTCGACGGAAGACTAAAACACATTTTGCAACCGTCGGTATGTGTCTTCTTGGTGGTGCACTTCGAAGATACTACATTGACCAGAATCGACCTGTCCCTCCTTTCGTGTCTATTATGCATTCCCTGCCCAAACCTGGTCATCCCCTCACTTCAATGTGCAATCATTGGTAAGGACCAACATAAAATTTGTACAGAAGTTCATGAACAAAAAAACTAGGATTTGTTTAGTGTATTTTTTTATTCATTTTTTTGCTGGGTGTGTGTGTGAGTGGATTATCCTTGCAATATTATCTAATTAATTGTACTACACACTACACACAAGGAGAAAAAAAGAGAGACGGACTGTTAAGTAAATATCGGCCACACACAACATATTTTCCAGTTCCCAACTGTGCATTTTTTTTCTGTTCAATTTTATTGTTATTACTGTGCGGACTATTATTGTACAATTTTTGTGTCTGGGATGAAGTAAAAAATTTGTTTTTTCCCAGCACAAGGAAAAAAATATTTAGCTGACTAAGTAGCTCTGGTCAGAGAGAGAGAGAGAGAAGAAAAAAGTCTCATGGCTCAACTCTTCATACTTTGACTCCCATTACATACACAAAAGTGTGTAAAGCAATATTAGCAATGAAATGGAGGGTGAGCAAATTGTGTACTTTGTGACTTACCAGTCTCTTGTTTCTTTATTCTGTTCTTGTTCTTGTCAGAAAGGGATTTAATGGTTAATAGGAAAGTAATTAGGCTAATTTCCCATTAATTCCGTAATATGTAACTGTACTTGTGTGGCGTGTGTTGAGTACAAAAAAATGTCTTACGCCCTCTCTCATGGCATTCCACGCGTGTGTGTGTGTGCCTGTCTCTGTGTGCCACACTGATGGTCAGAAATTATGAAGGGAATTTAGCTGATTATGAATGGAGAGTCAGTAAACTAGATTTGCTACGACGATGTGTGGTTAATTTTTATGAAGGAATGAAATGGACGATGTATTTTTTTAAAAAAAAAATTATCAAGCCTTGACTTGTCCACTCTTCCTTGAATTGTGTGGAGTATTGCACACATAATTTTAATGTGGATGACCAAGCGAAACATTTATACGACAATTTGATTATATGACAATTGACAGGACATGATCACAAAAAAATTTTATACTGTTATTACTATTATTATTGGTCTTCTTGACGATGACGATGACTTAAATAAACACTTTGTAAAAAAAAGACGACGGTAAATAATTAAAGTTTAAGAGTTTTTGCAAAGACGAGAGTGAGAGCACACGTTGAGTGAGAGTGTGTGTGTGTGGATGTGTGTGGTGTGTGTGTCAAGGAAGATGTACCTTATTTGCTATGCATACATTAGAATATATTTTGATTTAACATGGGAACTCGTCAAGGAAATTGTTGGTTCAACATTTATGAATGTCTCTCTCTTCTACTCTACAGACTTTGGACCATATTTTTCCTTCTATCCCTTTTCCTTTCTTGTGTGTGTGTGTGTGTGTCTTATTAGAACATGTTAACCTTAAAGCTAAATATAGAAGCGTAGAATTGTACACATATATTACAAGTGGACATTCTGTTTATTGGTCCTACAATACGATATACTTGGTTTGGAATTTTAACAATATTTCTTTTTTCCTTATTTTTGCTATAGGGGTGTCGGTCTGTTCAAAATCCCTTTGAATACTTCTAGTGCCCTGGAGAGACTTGAGAAGGCTGAGGCAAGCTTTACCCAGTACATGAGTGACCAATTTGACCAACTCATTCATTCCCACATCCCATTGTTCAGTCTACTTCCTCATGCATTCATCAAATTGTTTTTCTCCACTAATTTTGGAACAGGCATGTCTACAACATGTATAATAATAGTGTGTGACCTCTAACATGACGACCACATTAAGATATAACTAAACTTGAAGGAAGAATATCCGTGAATATTTTAATTTCAATAAAGGAAAATTCTTGATACGCAATTTCCTACATTTTTTTCTTTCTCTCTCTCTCTTTCCTTCTTCTGGAAAATAATGAATATTTGTTTGGGTAAAGAAGATTAATTAAAACTTTTTACACAGGTATGGGTTTCACATCCATCCCTGCCTATGACAAGGAGGCTTATCTTTGGGGTCACCGTGTCGTAAATATGTACAAGATTTTTGGCCTTCAATGGAAACAGTCAGGTGGGTTTTTACCTCCATTTTTTTAACATTCTGCATATTATAGTCATTTCATCCTTTGAGTATTATAATTAAAAATGTTTATTTATGTGCATACTGCATACACATGTCATCATCACACACACACGCTTTAAAGAGGTACGTGGACACAATAGTACACTTCTGCGGGCCCCATCATGTCAAACAAATCTGTACTTGGTTCTCTCACTGACACTCATCCTCGTAATGTACCTTTAGTGTCATAACCTAGTCATTAAGGATTTACAAATATAAATTATATTATACTATTATAACATCACTTAAATATTGTCTTGTGTACCCCTCAAATAGAGTCACAAGGTAAAAGTCATCGCTGACTCGACTCGAATAATAAAGAGGATGAGAATGGATTGGGGGTGTTGAGCTTTACAAAAGTCCAACTCTAAAAATCATTAGTTTGGAACAATGCTCTTGGTCTTATTACAATTATTGAACACTTAAAAAATCCCATTTTTTCGATTACACAATCAGTTTTAAACTCAATTTACATCATACTTCAATATAAAAATTGTAATTACAATTCATCCTCGATCCATTAAGATCCTTCTTCTCATCGTCAGTGTGGCAGTCATCTATATTTAAATTCGAACCTTTAATTATCCCTTTCATTTGTCACATTTCACGTCCTAGTGTCAAAGTCATAGTTACTCCTCTCCCACACACACAGTGCAATGCAGTGTGTGTGTCTTTTATACGGCTACTCTTCATGTATTCCCTATCACTGCCGTACAATTCTCAAGTTTAAAACGTTTTTCCTTTTAATAAGAAATAAATAACGATTCCAAGAGTTGTTAGTCATCCTCCTCCTCCTTTATATTATACATTGGGGAGGGAGATGACAGCCAAAGATGCTTACTAGTAAGATGAGGTAATATTTTATAAGCTGTCTTCTACATACAACACAGACAAGATTTAAGTATCACCGTCCGTTTCATTCAACTTTTTCAAATTGTATTTCTCCCTACCTTCCAATTACAACTAACGTTTACACTTACAGTGTAGTACGTAAAAACCAATGTGTATTCTTAGCAAGAATTTTTGCACACACACACACAAGGAATTTAAGTTCCTTCTCCCCCATACGTGTGTGTGGGGATGTAAGATCCATTCCAAATAATTGAATTAATTAAATCTTGTTAATGCAAATATTTTTTTGTTGAAGAACAAACAAACTTACACCGAACACACACAGACAGGAGACAGGGAGGGGGACATGGAAGCCACATCATCTCATAAAGTATTCAATGACTTTTGAGCTCTAGCAATCTGTCAATGGCAACTCTATCTTCTTATGTATTATTCATGTAGAATCCACCCGTACACACAAACACACACACAAATAAAAGCAGCCACAAATTTGAGAATGGACCAGAGTATGACTCTGACACTTGATAATGGGATAACCATAACCTATGTACTTATTATTAATACGACAGTCCTCTTTTTTGTGGCTGTGTCTTGTTGCCTTGTACTCCGCCACGATGACGATGGTTAGAAGACAGACACAAGCAGAAGCAGGTTAATGTTGAAGTGAGCAGAAAAAAAACACATTGAATAGAATTGCCCATAATCATTCATTTGCATGCAGACTTACTGTCTACCCTTCTTGTCCCTATTATGCTGTGTACTCCCAATACCCCTATCTGTATCTACACAGTGAGGCACACACACACTACACACAATGGAGTAAGAGAGGAGGGTTTTTTACTTACATAATGAGAATAATGTGAGTGCGTACAGCTCACAAATATTAGCCAAATTAAGTTAAGCGATTGCATTAGGCCGCCGGATCAAGTTGGATCGAGTCTGATGATGAACAAGAAATTAGACAGCAGGTGGTTGTTCTGTGATCTTTGTGTGTGTGTGTGTGAAAGCAAAACTACCCCAAAAAAACAAAAAAATAATATTCAATACACACAATGGACTCACGTCTCTCTCTCTCAGAAAGGACACACAAAAAATAATTCAAAAGCTTAGGAAAATGTACCAAAAAAATGTGTCTCTGTGTCCATAAAAATCTGTAGACATACAACACTCATTCATTCATAAAGAGAGATATACACACACACACATTCAAGTATAAAAGGGTGAGTCAGACTATACAGGCTAAACGTGTAATGACTAAACTTGACGTATAAATTAGAATTAGGGAGATTGTAACTTGTAATCATATACAATGCTAATATGTCAGCTACACAAGGGAGGTAATGCTAAATAATGTATGTCCCTCCCTTCACTGACACACACACAAACCGCTTATGTACTTACATAATCAAACGTACGTCTGGTCAGACTGATCCTTGTCATTGTTCCAAATTCTTAATTTAATGTGAAGTGCGAAATTAAATTAAATTTTTTGTCATCCCATAATATCTTACACACTATATCTGTCTATGGCATTAATTTTAAATATAATTTTCTTGTTCTTATTTTCGTTGTAGCTGTGGCAGCCGCTGTGTACACACACAATAATCAAGTCTCCTACTCAATCTTTGCAAACAAAGATATCATTGAGGATCAAGCTGGAGTGGACAAAGTGACGAAAGAGTACATCCATGCTGAAGTACAACAATTGACAGCTGAACTGGGGATCCAAGTCACACCCTGGAATCCTCGGAGTGGAGTTCGGTCCGAAGGATTTGCCTAAAAAATATACACGCACAAAAGAGAGAAGAGAGACCCTTCTACAAATTTATATTATTGTCCTTTCATATGTCCACATTGTCATCGTCACGTATCTCCAGTTCTCATTCTCATCATCCTCTTCGTCATTCAGTCCTAGACTCATATCCATGTAAAATGTATTTATATGTATATAATACTGTGCTAAAAAGAAAATATTAATTTAGTCCTTAGACTTCAATCAATTTTTTTGTATTTTGTATAATATCATAATTTTTGCAGTATTTCATCGAGTGTTATTTTATTTATAATATATTAGATAATTTTACATGAGAAAACAAGTATGCATGCTCACCACAAATACTTACAAAAAAAGGCAAGCACACTAATCACACACACATTTTTGTACTCACCCTCACAAAACACACACCTCACCTCACAATCCTATACTACAATACATATGTGTCCACAACTGGGAGTAAAACTACTACTACACTTTATGTACTACATCAAAAATACATGCAATTTTTAATCTAATCCAATATTGTTAGCTTATTGTATATATAATATTACTTATTATTTAAATATATAAAAAAAGTACTGTATAGCATAGTAGTTCAAAAACTACTTATACACTCACTTCTACAATATATACACACACATATACAGTGCGAGAGACTGAAAGTTGAAAGACCTTGAAGATAAATATCCTTGACTCGCTTCACACTTTACATATTATATGCATATATTAGATATACAAGATGAAGAAGCCTGTGATACCTTACACATTTAATAGAGAAGAAGAAGAAAGGAGTAGGGAAAAAAATGATGTCATTTTTTTGAGAATTAAAAAAATATAAAAATTTATCATTGTTTTGTTGTATACTCGTAAGTACACCCCCAAAAAATTTGATTTTGTTTCCATCTTATTTTTCATAAAGCCACATCTTAGCTAATTTTATTACTTCTAGAAGGAAAAACGACTTTGACTTTATTTAAATGAGGAATTTGATTCCTACATATATGCCATGTAAATTAGATGGGATTTCGTGACTACAGGGAATTTTTTCTTCTCTCTCTCTCTCTCACTCTCATTTGAATTGGTCAGACTACTCAAACCCAAAGTCCGTCGTCTTTCTCTCTCTCTTCTGTTTTTGTTCATTCTAATAAAACTTCCCATCTATTATCATCATCCATTCACATGCGAATGCAAATGAGACATGGAATTCCTGCAATCCCAATTACCAGGAAAAAAACGAATGGATAGTAGATGTGACGACAGTATTTTTTCCCCTACTCGAATACACATAGACAACCGTGGATGAGATGCTTGTGTGTGTGTCCTAGTACTCCTAGTCAATCTTATGAATGTGATGACTTGCTTCTTTTTTTTATTGGCCACTGTGTGACTGTGTTGCTTTCATTGTGTTTGGCTCTGTGTGTGTCGATTATAGAATCTTGAAAGACGACGTCCGCATTCGTATCACCTTCGAGACAGCCAGACACACACACACTGTACAGTGTGTGTTTTTGTGAACTTTTTCCATACTCTAGCTGTTACTCCTTCTACTGTTCACCAATATGTATTGATAACGTCACTCGACTCTAGTTTTTTCTTAAATGACAAAAAATTTAGTGATTTTATGCCTTCAAATTAAAAATTGAGGAAGTACTCACTATTTTGGACACAGTCGACAGTATTTCCCAGTAAAAAATGACAGGAAAACAGAGGCAGAGGAAAGTGTCCACTTGGTACTCAAATTGGGGTCTTGTGGAAAATAGTTCAAAACGGAAATAAAAAGGGGAAGTACAAAAGTGTAAGTGGACGTGGTCATTCAGCTGTGACGATGTTGTTTTAATAGCTACAGAATTACATGGTGTGCATTGGCATTACACAATTGATGAGGAAATGTTACATATTTAAGGAATTTTGAATGTCCTCCATTATCCATACCCATTTACTCAGTATTTTACTATTTAAAGACAGAGAAGAAGGGGATGGGGGGAAAATTGGAAGGGTGGACAAAAAAGGATTGAGAATTGTGTGTGGAAAGCGAGTCAATGATGAACTTTTACACATATAGCAATGGACATGGTTAGTGTGTACAATAACATGTAAATATAAAAGCCTCCTTCCACTCACCAAATGATCCTCATAATTGACTATTATACGTGATAAACTGTGATCATAGATCCACATAATAAAAGTAATGTACATCCCACACACCACACACACACCAAAGCAAGACAGGATAGGACACTCTCAGAACAACACATTATTCGATTTACCTTTTTTTATCCTACATATATACCATGTCATGAGCCACGGCTACCATCCCAGAATGCGCGCACGCAAATTGTTATTACATAACCCCAACGATCATGTGTATGAGAGAAGAGTCAGACACACACACAAAGAGAGAGAGAGTGCGAGAGAGTCTAAGCCTGTTATTTAAAATATTTATTTTATTTGCAATCCACCTGTCTGTGTATTTCCATTCTTATGTATACCCCTTTTATACGTGTGTGTGTGCTGTGTGTGTATGTGCTCAGTTACTATGTAGATAACTGTGTGAATTTAATTTAACAAGCGGAATCACGTACATACACACACACACACGCTGTCATTCAAAAGGCAAGACGCTAACAACCAAAAGAATGGAGAGATGACAGTACAATGGCATATCTCCTTACAATTCAATTCTCACATTCAAAGCTACCGTAAACACAACTACGAAAGTCTCCCCATTCTTAAGTGTAATCCAATTTTTAATCTTCCATTATGATATCAAGATCCTCTAAAATGTGCAATTAAAAATCAGTTTTTTTATCTCATTTTTTTGATCCGGGATCAAAATTTCATCCTTACGGGAGATACACTTAAAAGTAAAGCGAAGAGGTAAAAAAAGATTGCAATTTTAAACCGCAGGATTTTGATTTCTGTTTCTATACTTACTCCTTTTCATGCTACATGTGTGTGTGTGTGTATGTAACACACACACACTTTTGGAAGGACTCACCTCAACAACAAAAAGTTGATGATGATGTTGATTCAGCACATACACGAGTACATAACTGTACAGATTTGAACAGTCCAAGTGCAAGTGAATGTGGATGCGTAAGCATGACCATACAGATACACACAGTTGACCACCACCCAGACACTCTTCACCCTCTCTCTCTCTCTTTGTGTGTGTCTGTACGATATGTTGTTTATGTACACAGTCTGCACAATGGGAGATTGAGATGGTAAAGATGTGAGTGCAATAATTATTTTTAAAAAATGCAAGCTCCAACAAGATGAACACTCATCCTTCCCCCCGACACACACTCGTACACACACACACACGCACAATATCATTAAACCATTTTGAAGCTCTCCTTTATTTTTATACGCACTTTATCCATCCCATCATCATTATTAAAAATGATGGGTAAAGAAGATTGTAACCTTAATCCTGCTAGTGATTTATCCTGATTTTTTTGTACAAGTGTATTTTTCTAATTATTTTTTACTAATTGCGGTATCTGATCTCAAATTGAGTTTAATTTTCAAATGAGGTTTACCAATTAAATGTTTGGGGTGAGCAAAAGTCATTCTGGTTGAGGGAACATTGTTAAAAAAACAGATCTGCTGATGGTAAAAAAATTCTGCTCTACCAAAAAGAGTCTCGACGGAGGAGGAGGATGACATGGACCAGCAGATGACCCCACTTGTCATGCTTCCCACTACCCGCTTTTCCCCCTCTTTCCCCGAAAACACAAAAGAGAGTCTCCTCCTCCTCTATCACTATCCTGCAATATTGCGTATGTACATAGTACACACACACACGTCCCCTTGTATCCCTTTCAAAGTGAATAATTTCACAAGATAAAGGATCAAAGTTTTTCCTCCTCCTCCTTCCTCTCCTCCTTCTGTCTGCTGGCACACACAAAATACAATAAGAAAAGGAAAGAGAAATAAAAAGGGACTGTAGCTGGAGCTGAATGTTGGTTTTATACGTGAACAGTTTTAAGATTAAAAGTCCTTATCCATTTCCCCCAATTGTAAAATGTCTATAAGAGAAGGAGAAAGAGTATAAACTCTCCTCTGCAGTACCTTACATTAGACGTGTGTTTGATATGTCGAAACAAAAAAAATTCTACACAATAATCCAGACACTGACTATGTCTAGAAGAAAGAATTTTTTATCAAACTATATCCTACACACGTATAGAAAAGAGAGGGAGAGAGAGAGAGAGAGAGAAAGGGGAAGAAAGAAAGAAAGAAGAGATGAGGCTGCCTCTTTTTTCATCTAATAATATTTAAAATTGACTTGAGTTTTGATCTTTTCCTTGGCACTGCCAATATCAATATAATATATACTCTCCCCTATATCTTTATATACATACACGCTCTCTCTCTACCTCATATATATTACAGTGTAATGTAGTTTTGTGGTAAAATTCTTTTTTCATAGTTTTTCCTCTCTGGAAGATTCCACACACACACACACACCCACCATCCACTCAACATTTTCTATAGCCTCTACTGTACTAACAGGACTAGAGTCTATAGGAAACGGGAGATAAAAACATGGGGAGGGTGGGGAATGTGTGTGTGTGTGTGTATAGATGAATGTTCGATTCCCGGTTGTCTGGCCACTGGATTCTTTTTCTTCCTTTCCCCCTCTCTCTCTCCAGCTTCTCCCTCTTCTCCTCAGAGAAGAGGGATATACCCGGGTAGCGTGTGTTTTTTTCACAAGATCCTACACACACACACACACACACAAGAAGATGGTGAAGAAGGGTGTGTATGTGTGAAAATGGTTTAGCTGTTGTATGCAGTTCCAAGAGTTTTTCCCTTGACTTGTAGAGTAAGAAATACAGAAAGGGAGAGAGACTCCAGTAGTCCTGTATAAGTGTGTGTGGAGAGAAGGGAAATTGATATAAGTTTAGTGTGTGTGTGGTGTTGTGTGTGTAGTTAGACAAAAGTTGATTTTCAATGAGGTTGAAAAAACGAAGAGAGAGAAGAAGCGAAGCTAACATGGTATCGATTCAAGAAAAATAAAATTCTCTGTGGCTCCTTCACAACGTCACTCAAACGTCAAATAGAATGAAGAATGAAAAAAAAATCTTGTCTCTCATATTCTCGCCAAGCGAAAGCGTCTTTGGAAAAGTAAATGTGATTACGTTGATACGTATATTCGAGAGAAAACTTCCCCACAAGACCTTCCAACAGTCTTTCACCTGTCACGTTTAATCCACACCGAGAACCGCCCTTCTTCTCCCTCTCTTTCTCTTCTTTCCTCCCGTTTTTTCCTCTCTCCACCACACACACACTCACTCACTCACTCTCCCTCACACTCACTTCTTCTTTGGCTCCTCCACCAGAAACCACATCACCCAAAACTGAGAGATCCAAAAGCCCCAACCCACCAACAGCCAACGAGAGAAAGAAGAGTGTGTGTGCCACAGCCAGAGAGAGAGAGGAAGTCGAGAAGTGGAGTGGATCTTCTAACAGATCACACATTTCCTTTTTTCCTTCATAACCCCTCTCCCTCTCTCTCTCCCTCATCCTCTGATCCATCCGTCCAATCTTTTCATGAAGATTCCATGATTTTCTCCCCTCTTCCTTCTTCCTCCTCCTCCCTCCTCCAAAAAATGTACTGGATTGAATAAAAAAAGGCTAAGAGTGTAAAGACTAGAAAATGGAATAAAAACAAAATTGCGACGGAAAGAACCAGGTAAAAAAAACTTAGCTTGATGTAATGTAATGTTGTGTGTGCTTCTCCTTCTCTTCCCTTTTTGAGTGTCTCTCTTCTTGACAAGGTGAGAAGAAAGGTTAAAGCTTGATGTGAGTTACTTTTATTATGCCTCTCTCTCTCTCTCTCTCTCAAAACTTTTTCTCAACCCTCCCGACTTCTCTCAGCTCTCTCCCTCTCCTTTAATTTGGTATAAAAATTGGGAGAGGACACTCTAAATGGTGTATAATTTTATGAGAGTGGAATGGAGGAAGATTATGAGGAGTAGAAAGTGTGGTTGGGACACTGGATTTTATAATTTGACTGTTTGTAAATTGGACAATGCACAATACTGCATTTGTGGGGAGGAGAAAGAGGAGACTTGTGAGTTCTGGGTGACACTCACACACTCACACACACACGCAGGATAGGGGACTGTTTTTGTTTCAAATACAGGGAGATTCACTCTGCCTCTCTCTCGTCCAGGAGAAACTGTAGGGATAGAAGAACGAAGGGAGGGAGAGAAAAAACTTTTCATCATTTTAATAAATGAAAATAAGGAAACAGGAAGTATTTAAAAGTCATATCCCGTCTCCACTGACACACTACTAACCCCACACACACACACACTGCGCACACATTACACACACTGCAAAACATAACGAGGATGCGATTAAGTGATAGCCCAATTAACGCAGAGCCCAACCAGAGAAACAGATATTATTATTACATTGCACAGATACATGGCCAGAAAGAGAGTGGCGGAGAGAGAGAGGGAGAGTAAAAGAGACGATAGAGAGTAGAGAAGAGAGATCATCTAATTGAGTTTAAGCGGACGCATGGCAAGCGCGAGGCTCGATAAAGTTTAGGGATGAGACCCGGGTTGAATTCAGTGAACGATGAACAAGCGACTCCTCGAGATGTTCTGCTACCATCAAGGCTCCTCCAGGGCCAGCATAGACTACCCGCTTCCTTATCATCCTTGTGAGTAACAAACCAAGTTAACACTATTTTCAATAACATTTAATTTTTTTAACTAATCAATTGTCAATACAGTCACCCATCTCTAGCCATCCATCTTCTTCTTATTGTTGTTCTTACTCCAAGAAATAGGCACAAAAAGGAGCAAGAGAAAGCAATGAGGTTTCCCGGCTCATTTGTTTTCCCCTTGTTTTCCTCTTCTCTCTTTCTCTGAGGTGTCATCTGATTGATCATCTGATGTGGGTAGACGGTGTACATGATGTAAAAAAGGGAGCTTATTATAAAAAGTGAGTTCATAATGCGGCCAAAGTGAGTGTGTCAGTGTTGAAAGGAAGAGAGAAATATGTATATAGGGAAATTGGTGTTGGTTTTTGGACACACACAACACATGCACAATCCACGGCCTGTGTGACGGGCGAAGGGACACACACACAACTTTTTCCTACTCGTATAATAATGGATATATGAGGAAGGATGGGAGGAGGAGGAGGAGGAGAGGTGGTGGGTAGGAGTAAAACACATGTGGCTAATCTTATTATTTGCGGATAACACATGCTCTACATGCCTCTCTATTCATGTCAAGCCCCTCAAATTGGATTCTATCTATTGACAAGTGTGTTTAGTGTCTTGTTCCGAAACTTTATTCGCTTCTCTTGTTGTTTTGGAGGATTTTTTTGAGAGAGAGAGAAGAGGACCGGTTAAATGCAACGACTCTAATTTACAGTAGTTGCCTGATAGACAGTCATTACCTAACATTGTTTTTTTTTGAGGGAGAGAGAGTGTGTGTGCAGTTTTGAAACTCAAAAGTTTTGGGAGTAATTTTTGTTAGGATAGAGGAAGGGTGTACGTGTGTCGTGTGTATGTGTGGTTGAGAACGTGCTTTTTTATCATTATTACGTTGGAGGGGTGGGTGGCCAATTGGAAGAAAGTGTAGGTGGGTGTGATTTAATTTTAATTGTGTTGTAGGAGTAGGGAGTTTGAATGTCAAAGTTTTTTTTCTTGCAATTACAGTAATTTTATTTGTGGTAATATTGACCATGAAATAGATAATATAATTATTTATTGGTGTAATGTGATGAGGGAAGAGTGATCAATGGTTTCGGTCTACTATTTTCTTTACACGAGTCTTTCTTTGAAGGTCAAATATTTAATCATAAAAAAGAAATTTTATGAGTTTACGATCAAAGTGTGCTCATTTTTGTTGAAACCTAACCAGTGATTTGAAGGGATTTTGATTTGGACTGAAAGAGTGTTTGATGAAAGATTTGTAGTGATTGTTAAATTCATAATGTTGTTTTGAGTGATTACCCTTGGACTAAATTTCATTTTTTATTTGGGGAAATAATTTTTTGATGTAGGTCAGCAAATTTGGTATTTTCAACACAATTAAAAATTGAAAGAAAGATATTGCATTTTTTTAAATTACCCAGTGCAATATTTTTCAAATTTTTGCACAAACCGGACAGAAAGAAACAATTTTTTGATCATCAGGATCGATTTCAATTTTTCAAATTCGTGTAGCTGAAATTTGCAGAACTAATTCTTGTCCAAATTTAATCGTAATAAAAATCCTTCTCAAAATTAGCCACCGAAATAAAATGTAGGAGAATACTGCAAATTCAATTAATCCAAAAGGAAAATGAAATAATTTGTATTTACAGTATCTCAATTTAAATGTCTAATCTTCTTCTCCACTGTACTTACTCATTTAATTGAGTAATTTAATTTAATATTTCATGTAATTACATTCAGGACAATTAGAAATGATATGTCAAAAATTGACACTCTGCTGTGTATTTACCCACCTCTGAATGACACACAATTGTTCCAAATTCATTTAAGTAATTGAGAGTCCCTGTCAATTAGACCAAGAGCCTCTCTCTCTCTCCTCCTCACTTTGTCGAACAATCTTGACAGAAGATGGATATATGAAAAGTGTAGGCGTGTAGCTAGGGAGAGCTCTCCATAATAATTATAATCTGTTCCTCTCCTCCTCCTCCTCCTCTTCTTTCCATTGTACAGGATGTTAGAAGGACTTGTCACGTTCTGTACGACACTTCTGTATTAAAAGATAATGATGATGTGGTTAGTGTTGGGTAATAACGTTCCCCTCCCTCCTCCTCCTTCTCTCCTCTCTCTCTTTCTCTGTTTACTTTATTTAGAGAGTCACAGGATAGTCATGCAATGCAAACTCTTCATCCTTTTCTCCCTTGAGATTTGAGCTTTACAAGTTTCCGTTTTGGGGTCTCCCAGAAAATACTTAGACATTATTTTTCCCTCTGTGACAGTAAAGTTCTACTGGAGAGGAGAGAGAGAGGAGAGGGAAAAAAGTGGAACATAATAACAATAATACATCCCTCCACTTTCCACACACAGGAAAATATACCACTAGTCCATGACATCCAGTGTGTGTGTGTGTGCACACACATACACACACATGTATGGACAAACTTTTGAAAAATGATTGGAATTGAAAGTCACTAGAGTGTTGGTCGTCCTTGTGTGTGTGTATCGTAACTTGATCCTTCACAAAAAACATTTTTTTTATTTTATCCCATTTTATACATCCCATATTTTACAAGTCCCCCCCCCTATCCCTACATATGAGACTACAGACAAACACCGGGTAAATACGGACTTGTATAAAAATACGTAGTGTAATATTGTGTGTGTGTGTGTTTCTCTGTGTATAGTAATGACCGACAATGTGGAATGCACACACACACACCCTACTCTCTCTCACACACATTTCAGACACAGTCAGCGACATAATCGAATAAAAAAAGGAATTCCCTGAGGATTTGAAATTTGAGAAGGAAAAACTTCCTTCCTTCCTCTTTTTTTGCCTATTGCATAAATCATAATTCGTTGACTTTGATCCATCAAATCGCACGCATCTTCCTTTCCCTTTCTCCTGTGTTTGTGTGTGCCTCTCTTGTTCTCTCTTTCCCCGAAATTATATGAAATAATGATGTTTTTTGTCAGTATTACTAGACACACAATTCTTTTTCCTGGTTCTCACATGACCTTCCTGCGTGTGCATGTGACTACACTTTGTACACGGTCACAAGTGGTAAAAGGTCAGGATCTTCCTGGAGAAGTTAATTTGGAGAAAGTCAAGGGAAAAAAATCAAGTGGAAAGAATGTACCTATCTAGAGAGTAGAGAGAGAGAGAGGGAAAAAGGCTATAGATAAAAGCACACACGAACACGACTCTACACACAGTAGACACACACAGAGGAATGACTCATTACTATTTAATGGGAGAAAGTGGCTGGCGGTGGAATGCGAAATTTTTTGACCTGGAGAATCTCTCTCTCTCGCTCTCCTGCTGTGTGTGTGGCAATACAATATTAAAGTTTTGGTTGAATTAAGTCTAAATGTGATGGCGGGATGGGGATGTTAAGGGGATGGTGTTGAAATAAAAATCAACTTGGTTTTTCTTCTCTCTCGGTATCTCCAAAAAGAAAATGGAGAGGGAAATGATTACATGTGAATGATACGAACACGGATATAGTGTGTGCTTGTGTGTGCGTGTGTTTATATACTGGATACTAAGACTATTTTTTCGTGTGTACATGTATAGTAGTTCAATCCAATCAATCAATCAACGCTTTACTTTTGGACTTGGCACACACACATTCACCCTGGCACACACACTGTACACACACAGACACACACAAGTTGCTCAAAGAGTAACTCGGTTACCTTCCGAGACACTAACTAACTAATTAAGTTAGTTACTTTATACTCTCTCTCTCAAGTTATAGTGCACTAAATAGTTAATGAGGAACCATCAGAGTGGAGGCTGCTTTCATTCCTCACATTATTAAATAGTCTTTACAACAGCAAGAGCAGCACATAGTCGAGTTAGAAAGAGAGAGCACTCTCTCTCTGTTTCCCTTCCCTTGTGTTCTTGTGTGTGTGTCTAATATATGAAAATCATAAGCTTTATGCCAGAGACTCTGCCCCTCCATCCTCCATCCCATCCCAGCCTCTCTTCTCTTTTTCCTTTATGAAATTTTAATGCCTGGCCTCAGTAATTCTCTAAACTAATTAATGCAAAATTGCTTTTGCAGCTACTTAAAGGCGTTCAACTCGGTCACATATAACATTTATTATTTGTTATCAAATTTTAAGCTTTTCATGGGGCAAGCTTAATTACCTACTTTTCAGACACAGAGAGAGAGAGAGAAAGGAAGAGAGACAGCGGGAAAGAGAGAAGGGAAAAAAACAAAGATGCACTCAGCACCATTATTACCATTCTATATTCAATACCACAACACTCCATTACATAATTTAATACTGAGTACACAAACTTCACAAAGAAGATTACTCAACTCTTCTTTGTTCATTGTTAACAACACAAAAATACTCCAGTAATTCCATTTCACGCTTTCTATCCGTCCTATCAAAGAATCCGTCAATTTCTTTAAAATACACGATTCTGTATAATTGTGTACAATTTCTGTTTGACTAAAGAAATATTAGAAAATACAGTTTAAAATCTGCTCAAAAGTGTCTGAGTGACGAGTGTGGACATAAATTTATTGTTCAAAATTGAAGGAATCTCATGTACGGAGAAAGTGGAGAAAAGAGCAACGTGTAGCATTTATGAGTAGAGAGAGAGAAAGAGGGAGGATGTTCAATTTTGGAGGAGGGCAGGTAGGAGGGTAAAGAGATGGGTGGTCCAAAGTCTATACACATTTACGAGAGAGAGAGAGAGAGAGTGAGGGTGTGTGTGCTTAAAGTTTTGTTGACATGAAATTAGATCCGACGTATGGCTACACTCCAGCCGACCTCCACGACGACTCATTCGTACGAAGAAAACAGCGGAGGAATCGTACAACATTCACACTCCAGCAGGTATATGCACCTTTCTCTACTTTCTCCTTCCTCCACTCTCTCTCCTCCTTTACTTCCCTCCTCATTTTTTTACTTTGAACCTTTTCTCATTGGAACATATATACGTATTAGAAAGGGAGTAAGTTGTGTGTGTGAAGTTTACACAGGGATATTTGATGAAAAGTTGAAATTTAATTAATAGCTGGAAGAACTGGAGTCTGCTTTCGCACAAACTCACTACCCAGATGTCTTCACCCGCGAGGATTTGGCCATGAAAATCAACTTAACTGAGGTCAAATGGACTCCACTTTATTTCTCTATATTTGTTTTTGAAAAAAATACACACTATACACACTAACAAATTTAATTAAGTACAAAATTCTACAGCACATTTCAAAAATAACTTGAACTATTTTTTTTATAAAAAAAAGAAACGAAATTCACTTCTCCATTTTCGTAATCTAATTTTAAAAAATAAACTACTTTCAAAAATATTTTCATCATCATCATTCCTTCATTTACAAAATTACGAAAGAGGGAATTTACTTGTTGACAGGCTAATTCTACAAAAAAAATAATATTATTTACCAGAGTTTCAAATGTAAAACCGAATCTTAAATGTAAATTTTTTTCTCTTTCATTCCTTCTCTACTTTGGGAAAAACTTTAAATTACTCAACTACACACACCCACAGGCTCGAGTCCAGGTAAGAAACCCATTTAAATTTTTTTGTTTACAAAGTTTCTTTTTGTGTGTCTTCCTCTACTACTACTTTTATGAAAGGATGTGTGTGGGGGGGGGGGGACGTAAATGAATGTTAGTCAATATTCATCAGAGTATAGGCTATTAAACTGTGAACACTGTTGTGTGTTTGTTGTGTATATATTTTTGGAAAAAGGGAAAGGGTGATTCGGTGGGCAAGGCTGGAAGAGTTGGAATTGAAAAGAGAGAAAGGAATGTGATGGCGAGATATATAAAGAGAGAGAGAGAGGAAGGAAGAAAAAATGTAGAAAAAGCCCCATCCACTCAATTATATGGACAAAGTGGATTTAGAGTGATGAATGGGGAGGAAGAAAGAGGCCTTAATCCCCACATTTATTTAGAGATCCATCAAACGGCTTTGCAGTTTTCTCCGGGGAGTTAAACCCCGTTCCTCCTTCACATTTGATCTCCTCTGCAGTTTTTTCTCTCTCCCTCTCTTTTTCCTCTCTTCCTCCTCCTCCTTTATTTTCTCCCAGTCGTCCCCCTCATGCGGTTTTCCGCAAAAATTCTATTTATATTTCATGCAAATACCCCATTATCAATTCCTTAGCCAAATTGCGTCCATTATCCTACAGTCAGCCAAAGAAACTTGATTATTTATTAAGCCTATTAGGTGGAGTTTAGCTTGTGGAACCATTATACAAATATATATAATTTTTGTACACACACTCTCCTACTACGACCACAGTCTGGATAGTCTAACCTATGCCATTCCTCTATAGCCTATCATGGTCTATAGCACACTTTTGTGGAGTGTGTGTGTGGAGAGAGAGAAAGAGAGAGCGTCATGTTGATCTACAACTCACATTAAAACAGGTCCTTTTAAAAACCTCGATTTGTCAATGTTTCTCTAATGTTTCTCATAAATAACTTGCAATCATGTCTTGAGCCATCCTAAGGTCCACACACACACACACGGGGATCCCCTGTATGTAGGTATATGAATCATACAAAAAGTTGTATAGAGAGTACAGCTTGGAAAAATCTGTTTAGGGCTATAAAAACAATACAAAACTTTGTAATACTATAGTCCCTCTCCAGTTGTGTGTGTGTTGGTAGACACACACACACAATCACACATAGGACGAAATGTACAGATATAAATGGGTCCCACACACACTCTCTCTCCCGAACATTTTTCTTCCTTTTTATTAATTACAGAAAAAATATGGGTACGCCAGAAGTCACTCTGTTCCTTTTCTGTGTGTGTGTTTGTGTGGGTTTAGACTGCGTGTGTGTGGCATGTATATATAAGGATAACATTTTTATAAGAGGGAAAAAATTGATATTAAAATCCCTTCAGAAATTTATATAGAGCGTATAAAGAAGAGAGAGAGAGAGGGAGGGAGGGAGGGTTGTGCGAGTCGTGGGATTCCCCAAGGAAACTGTATATGGAAAAACTTAACTCTTTTATCCGATTATCGCATTAACTAGGCATATTCCAAGAATATTCAAGTTGAAACTCAATTAAAAGCAAAACTGGGAGGATATAGGTAGGCCACAGCAGCTTTTCTCCATCCCTTTCCTTTTCTCCTTTCTCTTTCTCTCTTTCTTCCTCCCTTCTCTCATCAAACTCTTTTTGTTTAAACATTGTAGACAATTTAAACAGAGCTTTATTTTTCCTTGAATTCTCCACAAAAGAAAATGTGTATGAAATATTTATTTTTTGACGATTTCTCTCTTCCTCTCTTCCCATATAAGAGAAAGATAATAGAGTGAAAGGATTCTATATTTCTATAGAGAAGAGAGAGACAGATGAAACTTGCCGTTAGCTCTCATACAGATATATATATATATTCACTATTTATTTGCTCTCATTGAATTTGAATGGAGGAGAGAGAGACAGAACTGAGAGTTACTGAAAGAGAAAGAATTAAATACCTCCAAGGCATCCCTCTCCATTCAAATTGAAATCGAGAAATAGGGTCTCATATCATGAAACAACCACAAAAGTCTATAACAGAAAGTACACAACACGACATTGAACTGAAAGAAAGGGAAAATCCAGAAAGAAACAATAAACCTCAAGGTTTTTCACATTTCCATTCGGATTTGTTTCTCCAGAATAGACTAGATGTGGAAAAACAGATTGAATTTAAAAAGCCATCATCAGCCTCCATTTTGATCGAGGTTGATGAGGTACGAAAAGGAAGGCGTTAGGATTACTAAACATGATTTGAGTGTAATCACACACATTTAGACAAATATCATTCAATAATTTTGGATTTACAATAAATTAAAATAAATTTTGACTGTGCTTACTAATCAAAATTTCTGTCTTTTGAAAATAGGTGTGGTTTCAAAATCGTCGCGCCAAATGGTATGTTTTACTCTTTTTGACCTTTTACCTCTTAAATTTTGTGAAATTGCTCTCAATTCCGACCTTCTCCTCTGGATTTATGAAATGTGCATCCATGTAAACCAAAATTTCTCTCGAAATTGCGGCAATCTTGGTCAAATCCTTTAATCTAATAAAAGATTTTTGGAAAACCTAACAAAATCAGAGCTAATATTTATCTCCAAAAAATCACGGTGGAACTCTCTTTTCTTTTTGCAGGAGGAAAGCGGAAAGGCTGAAGGAGGAGCAGAAGAAGAGTCAGGGCAGTAGTAGTGAGGAGCAGGAGCCGGAATCAAAGAGTAGTAGTCAGGAGCCAGAGGAAAAATCCACACCGCCGACGACGCCAGTCAAGGAGAAAAGTCCTCCAAGTCCATCCTCGACAACTCTAGAGCCCGACCAGCAGCAGCCATCTCCAGCCAAGCCGTAATAAGCTTATTATTATTATGATTAATTATATAAAAAAGGGAAAACAAAACACTCTCTACTCTTCCCACTCAAGTCCCTTCCCCTTGTCATGTCACTCCTTGACATTGATTAAAAGCCTTTTGTTAGAGCACGTGTTTCCTTCTAATTGAGATTGAGCGTAGCCACCCTATTCCACACACACCGCACACCACCCACACACACACTGTATTGTATAGCCTACCCATTACATCCACACACTAATACTCTCCCAATGAATTCATTATTATCCATCCCCTCTTTTTTATTTGATAATAATATTCTCTCTCTTCTTTTTTTGTACACAGAGCACCAAATAGTTTTCGCCCCGTCCACTCACCGCATTTGATAATCCCTCGGATGCCCATGTGTCCATGTTGCCCACCCAAATTGTACCCACTCCTCCCGACCCCAACGATCGGTTCACTAATTGACCCACGATCATCAAGCGTGGCAGAACTCCGTCGAAAAGCACAGGAGCACTCAGCTGCCCTCCTTCAAACATTCCAAATGTTCTCACCATCCCCATTCCTATTCCGTAAGAATAATCCATAGAGAAGGCGCCGTCGGAGAGGAGGAGGGGAGAAGTTGGAGATGGAATAGAAAAGAGAAGAGGGAGAGAGAGAAAAAAAAGAGAAAAATCTCCACCTCCGAAAACCTCCTAGACAAGCACACCCACCCAATAGAGTATTTCCTATAGCCCATTTCCTGACGGAAAAACGTCCGTAAATGGGGGCTCCGCACCGATTCCAGAACATTTAACTTTGTAAAGTAAAGACTTTTTTCCCTCTCACTCTCTCTTCCATCCTCATCCTCCATTAGCTTTCCCTCGACGGCCTTCCCATTTATTACCTCGATAAAAGCCAGCCATACAACACCCATTCATTTTCCGGTGAAAGCCTGAGAGAGAAGGAGAGAGAGAGAGAGAGGGAGAGAAGAGAAGGAGAAGAGAGAGAGACCAAATTATCTTCATCATTTATCTAATTCTGGAAGAGCAAACAAGAAAAACCAGTCTGTAAATAATCTGTTATTGTGTATACTTTATCTATATTATTATTATATAATATGATACAACATTATACATTATATATATATACTATAGACATACAAATATAAATACAGTACAATTGAGTGTGAGTGTGTCTGTGTACTATTTGCTATTTGTAAAAAAGTGAAGAAGATGAAGAAGGAGAGGAGAAAGGAGAAAGAGGAGGAGGAGGAAAAACTTGCCTTGAGCACAGGCATTTATTATTATTATACACAGTACTCTATTAATATATTATATTATACGCAGAGTACGGCCCGGTTTTACGTACATACCGCGAAAAAGCAATATATTATAATATAATATATACACACAAAGAAAAAGTCAATAGACAGTGAGAGAGGAGAAAGAGAGAGAGAGTGGAAAGTTCTTTTTTGGAATAGACACACACAACAACTATGATACTGAAGGGAAATGCAATCTATAATAATACTCTTGCTTAATATATAAAAAAATATATTACAACGACGACATATGATGAGAGACGATTCGGCTGGAAATTTTTGAGGGGAAAATGGAAAGAAGAGAGGGTAATAATACAAACACACACACACATTTATGATCGTTATACACAATATCACAAAGATATGGTATGATGATGGCTATGACTATTTCTAGTACTAGTGTGTGTGTGTGCGTGTGTGTAGGACTATAGACACAATTTCTCTTGTATTTATTCTTGTTGTAACTGTAACTCCTTTTGCACAACTTTCCTTCTCCTCCTCCTCCTCCTCCTCCTCTCATCCCTGATGAAATATGATTTTCGAATGTAAACATAATACATAATTTATTCACTTTGTGTGTCCCTCCCCCTCCTTTCTCCTCTTTCACTCCCTTTGGATAAATTGAGAACGCAATCATCTCAAGTGTAGTTAAGAGCCACGAGGTACTCATATGTACACAACTAAAATTGTGAAGAGAGAGAGAGAGAGAGTTTTCATAAATCTTGATTAAACTCCTTGAAAGTAATGAATACACGGAAAATCGTCCTTTCCTTTCTCTCTCTCTCTCTCTTCATCTCTTTCTGCGATTCTCCTTGTGATTATTAAACATGTATAACAAGTCATCAATCTGAGAAAAGATTCATTCGTCACTGACAAAATCTGTTTCCCAGTGAAACCCTCTCGCGACTCTCCTCCTCTCCTCTTCCTCCTCTATTCATGAGAGGAAACGCTAATGGAGCTCAAGAGAAACCAAATAGTCTATCTATATTGTACTTGAAAGAGATCCGCCTGGTCAATAAAGGACAATAGCATTGAGTGATTGGTGTTTAAGCGTGTGCTAATACTTTCAACCCCTCTTCTCTTCTTCTCTTCTCATCCTCATTCTATTCATTCTCTCTCGCTTAATATACTCCCGGTTGATCCTTCAACAACCACACAAAAACTGCACACCGAGAGCCCCCCCATTACTATATATTATATATCTATATATTTATATTGATACATCACAGCCATCCCGGCACACACTCACTCTCCCTCTCTTCCTCTCCACAAGCATTACAAAAACGAAGATAAAGCCCTAAAGAGCTAGCCCTCATCCGTTCTAGGTACACACACACACAAACAGAGACAGAGAGAGAGTCAGGCCACGTACATACTTGTAAGGGACACACTCGTGTAAAGACCTGAAAATAAAACCATTTAGAAAAAAAGAAAGGAGGAAAAACTAGAGAGAATAAAGAGAGAGAGAGGAAGCGGCAGAACGCTCCATTTACCTTATCGACCCATGTACACAATACATACACGTATGTGTGTGTGTGTTTGTCTAAGAGCACCCTTAAATTATGCTGTTGTTGTGTGAGCCAAACAAATAAACACACTTATGCTCCACTCCCAATAACAAACACAAGTTGCCTCAAATTCAACTTGCTTCTCCTCCCCTCCAAACAACAACAACAATTCTACCAAAACTATAGAGAACAAACTCAATCCCATCTTTTATTTCACACTCCCACATCAAATCAAACTACAAATGTAATTCCCTGAAATCCTATCTCTCTCTCTTTTACTATCCCAACTACCCATCATCATGTGTGTGTGAAAGTGGAGTGTGTGTTTGTGTAATACCATGATACACTCTTACTCTCTCTCTCTCCGCATTACTTAGTGAGTGTGTGTGTGCTATACACTGTTTTTCTTCCTCCTTGATCCTCTTTTTTTCCTCCTTTCCTGTCTTCCACTTGAACATGATACAACATCTCTCTTATCCTCTACACACACACATTTTCCTTCTCTCTCTCTCCTTCTAGCTCCACTCTTTCCCTTTTATAACCACTCGACTAAATCACCCTATAAACTAACTAGCAATAAACAATCATAACATAAGTAGTCTCTCCCCCCTTCTCCCAGTGTGTGCGAGTGTGTGTATTACTTTTACATACCCTTTTAACCATTAGACCCCTTACCAGTTCTCTCTCTTCCTACGTGTATGTGTGTCTATTCAAAAACGATCCCTTTACATGCATCCTATATCATTTCCCCCTCCTCCTCCTTGATATGTAGATGAAAGTCAGTAAATGGACTTTTTGACTGTTGGATGGACGACAAAGGAAAAAAGGGGAACGACTATTTTACACTGTCATGATCCGCACTATCAACCGTCATGATGATACACCATTGTCGACTAAACACCCCCCCCCCACACACTTTAAGCAAGCATGTTGAGTCCGTGGTTTAAAATAATACAAAAGTCAATTAGGGAGGAGGAGGATGGGATGGGACATGGAGTCCCTGGAGCATTTATAATACATAATGTAACACACACACACACAAAGAGAGAGGAGGGAGGGAAAGTGGTAATATAATTAGCTTGAAATTTATTATTTTAAATTGACTAATAGATACAACAAAGACACTTGTAATTATCATTAAGTGTAGCAGATGAAATTTGAAAGAATCCCTCTCACATTTTGATAAGAATTATTTAAAGAACGCTAAGCCCGTCTCATCGTCGTCAGTAAAATCCTTTCTCCTAACAAATCCAAGACGAGAATATCTCAAATTCTATTTTAGGCAGTGCTAAATTCCCACAGAATTCATTTTACAGCAGCAAAAGTAGACTCTGAAAACTTTTAGTTTATTCCCCTAATTTCCAATCGTACAATACAATATTCAATTGATATCGAAAATTGTGGATTGAAGGAGACAAATCGTAATTTGTTGATGGATCACGACGACACGACGTAAATAACATGTTTAGCCAACAGTTCATGAGATAATAATAGACTTCATGTTCATGTATATACGGTCGTCCCCACTTTGAGTGATTTAACAGATATAAAAATGGGGAGTGTGAAAATTTGGAGGACTTCACCAAACAGAAGGGAAAGCCAAAGGGACGGGGAAAGAAGAGTAGAGTTGGAGGGAGAGGGAAAAAAGTAAACCAAATTGTTTGATTTTGGAGAGGGCAGAGTGAATGATTGGATGATGACAGTTGATGAGAATATTCTGGGTAATTGGGAGAGAGTGTGAAAACGAGGAAATAACGAGGATTATAGAGGAGAGGAGGGCGTCTTTGTGAATTCCCCTGGGGGAAATAATCGCATTGATGTGGTGGAGGATGGATTGTGTAGCCACACACACACACACAATTTTTATATGTACAATACTCCTCCTCCTCCTCCACCCACACCATCAACCATGAACAACAATCCGTGTATGCACAACGTGTATTGGAATTGCCACATCATAATATTGTACATGTATGTAGCAGCTGGTCCATGACTACCCTCTCCATAATATATATGGGTGTGTGTGTGTGTGAGTGTTGTGTGAGGGGATAATAATGATAAAGGGAAGTTAAGACACTATAAAAGCTAACCCTTATTAATATAAGGGTGGGGAAAGATACAGGATGATAATATTGGAGGAGGCAGGAATTGAGGATGGGGAATGGGCTGTATATAAGAGAAAGAGAGTGTGTGTTGTGAGTGTGTGTGTGTGAGAGTGTCTGTAAATAAACGAGATACGAGAATGGCTTAATTGACTAACAAAGTTCATTAGGTAGGTAGGACGGGGGAAGGAGAAAGTAGAGTGAGCAAATTGGAACTCCCTGGAGATGCCCGACTGTATGTTGCTGGAGAAAGGGAGTTGAGGGAGGGAGGAGCTTCCAGCTTTTCCTCACCAAGCTTCAGTCCAATCACGTCAAAGTTTATATTATCTTCCTTCACGTCCTCTCTCTTCCAGTCTTCCCTTCTCCTCTTCTCTCTCTCTCTTCTCTCCTTCTCCAGGAGACAAAAATTGAATTACCTTCGTTTGATTCCCTCTGACTTGACTCCCTAATACTATGATCCACCATCATTATTATATTATATAAATATTTCTCCTTCCTAGGCCAAATTCAATTTTAAAAGCAGGCTCTCAGGCAGATGAGAACTTCAAACGCTAGCCTCCCATTCCTATTTGATGTAAAATTCATACTTGATTACATTAACTTTATTCCTCGTGGAATTTTCTCTCTATAAATTCGTCTACCTACCCTACCCCCTTCCCACCATCACTCCCTCCCTCTCTCCCACTCTCTCTCTCCATCCCTTTGTGTGTGTCTGTCTGGGTGTATGTACTACACCATGTATTACTCCAATTGCCCAATTTTACATTATTACCGACATTACATTACATTACCACCAGCAGCATACTCGTAACGAGTGTATTATTATAATACTTTCTCTTCCCCCTCTCTCTCTCTTCTTATATACACAATACATGTAGACACACACACAACTTACAACTACATCATCATGTTCAAAAGGATTTAATAGTAGGGAGAAAGACAGAGAGAGAGAATTTTAAATTGAATTAACCTTAATGGCTTATGAATTTCTTTCTATAATAGTACCAAACTCTCGTTACTGTCTCCCTCCTTCTCTCTCTCTCTCTTTGATGAGGAGAATGAGGAGAAGAGGTAGAGTCCCTTTGTTAATAGTAACATGCTATTTTTCAATACATATTATATACAATTTAATTTAGAATCAATTTAGATCCTAATCAACAACTAGTTACAACTAGATCAGCAAAAAGGAGAAGAGAGTGAAGGAATTTTGAGTTGTATTTTCATTCTACACAGCTAAAAAATGGAGAAAGTTATTCTGTTGGAGGGATGCTTGATAAAAAATTAGGGAAGAAAATGTGGAAAGATATTTTGAAAATGTTTCTTCGAAACAAATAAAGTTTTCATTCTTCTGCGCTGACTCTTTTTTCTCCTCCTCCTCTTTTTGTTGAATGATTAAGATTGAGTGAGATAATTTGGGGCAAGGGAGCAGATAATATTTCACAGTTTAATCAACTTTAAAGTTTTTTTACACACACTTTTATATAATTTAAAGTTTTGCAAGTTGAGCAACAACATTTTTTTTGAGAAAGATTCTCTTCATAACAAGTTGTACAGTACAAAGTTTTTTTACTAGAAAAAAGAGGCTTTGTGGGAGAGAATTTATTAAAGCAGTACATATGACTCTACTATTAGTTAGATGATAATATAAGTGGAGGGGAAAATAGTACGCCACAAAAGGTAAAAGAGTCTTAGGGAAGCGAGGGCTGTAACAAGAAAGTCGAAAGTGAGGAACCACTCGAAAAGGTGGAAACAAACGGATTTGGTCCCAGACCAAGAGTCCACATCCTTCAATTTTATATGATTGACAGGGAGAATCCCATCCCCTGTGAACTCTGTCACTTGTTCTATGAACAAATGACCCACGTACATGAGGACCAAGTGACAGGTCGTGACGATGATGAGATACGCCGTGAGTTGACCCTGTGTTGAAGTAAATGTTATTATATAAATATTTATACACACGAATTTGGAGAGATGGGAGAAAATTTCAAGAGTGAAAGGAAATGGAATGAAGGGGAAAGTTCTTTACCCAAATCCTGTCATCCCAAACATGATTGTCTTCTACAGTGTGTAAAATGAAAATGCTTTGTAATGATTGCACAACACGGTGATAAAAAAGGGGTAAACATGTATTGCAACTGTGAAATTTCGAAAAATTGTGAAGCTTTTTACCTATAAAGAGAAAAATTAAGACAGAGCCCAAGACTAAGAGCGTTAAGGCCTCACCAGCCTACACAAAAAATTAAAGATGAAACTACAGGATTATGTAAAAATTCCAGAAGGACTAGACATTGAGATGAACCGATCTACGATATTAATTAGAATATGCATTAGATAAAATTTACCTTGTACTCTAACCTTTCCTCCAAAATGAGATATTAGACGAATCGGTACTTCACAACCAACAAATACGACAAAAGAGCGCAGTACCAAATTTTTGAGTTCCTTCACCTACAAATGTCTCATGGAAATTCTTAGTTTTATTAATCTCTTTGTTGAATTTAATCTGTTATTGATCAAAATAGGTAGAGACTTACAAATATTTGAAAGTAGGACAGATGAGCTGTTTGAGGAATCGAACAAGACATGATTCCAACTTTTTATAAAACTTTCTTATTTTGCTTTCTCTCCTTTTCTCCTGTAAATAATAACCTTTATAGTTAAGTAGGAACAATTTTTCAGTTTTATTAGCCAGTTGATGACAGTCATTTCACAAATGAAAAGAAAATGCACTACTAATAAAAAAGGAGGAGAAAAGTTTGTTTTGTACATGAAAGAATCTTCCAAAAATAATTTTTTAAACCGGATCCTTATCCATGGTAAATTATATTTTTGTGGTTAGGATTTTCATGGTGAATTTCCAGAATGGGATTGAGTTCTCTGCACGTTATTCCATTTACATGTTGAATACGATTTTCTCCAGTCTCTTACTCTCCAGCCGTGACAGCTTTCTGCCCACAGTAGTTAAGCGTGTTTATGTGTGTGTGTGCGTGTGTGTACAGTGGAAGTGTGTAGTAGGATTATTATTATTAGTCTGAGGGTAATTGGATTTCATTGTGGACAATAATGAGGAAAAATTTAGGGAGATAAATTGTCCTACAAGACGACGATTTGTCATCCTACTAATTTAATTCTTCTAATTTATTGCTTACCATTAACAGCACAGCTGAGACGACCGAAAATCAACATGAACCTCATCATCTTAACCGAATATGTGTGCTCTATGTGTGTGTGTGGTACAACACACACACACTCTACATAAATGTATGTACTTGTACAAGTTCTCCTCGTCAGGGATGGCAAAAAGATGAACTTGATGATATCATCATAAGCGACGACATCCCCACAGCTTCTTCCTTGTCACTTTCCTAGGTAAAATGAAGATAAAAGTGGAAAAGCACACACACACACACACACAATGTATTATTAGGTGTACCTTGTGTAAGTGTCGGTGTGTATTTGTGTGGGGAATGACAGAACACACAATCAAGAACCATTAAATTCGTGACAAATTGAGAATAAATATCAGACAGCCTTGTAACTTGTAATTTAAGCCATACATACTTAATACTTTAGGTACTCCCTCCCCCTCATAATCATACACTGTCACTTAAAAACACACACACAGTCTTCACTCCTTGCCTTGGGAAAACCACCACCAAAAACGCCCACAAAGTGACAATTGTTACTTTGTTGTTGTGTGTTGTGTGTGGTGAAGACGCACAGAAAATGATGGGGTAACTCAAGTTGAACTTTTCAAACCACAAACAACATCTACACAGGAAGGAGAAGGGAAACAAATCAATCTAAAAATATATTCATGCGTCTTGCATTTGATCTTGGTTTGTCATCATGACAGTCAAATCATCTGTCATCATGAAAATGAAAGGTGCTTTGATGGGCAGTAAATCAAGTTCAGCCGAAACCCAAGAAAACACACACACATACACGCGTCAATCTATAGATTTTCAAACTTTCGCTTTTATTAGAAACAATTTAGACTTTTTTAAAATAAGTATTAAAGAATTATTACACAACGTGTGATAAAATTATTAACGGCTAATTAACGACCATAACCTATAGATCCTCCATCATTCCCCCCTTCAAACCCACCCCCTTGACCTCCAGAAAACCCTTCAGGTTGAAATCCTCCAGCCCCACCCCCGCCACCACCACCATTAAAGATAATGTCTCCACCGCCGTACTCAACTTGATTGGAACCCCCTGCATAGGGTGACCCTCCGAAACTTGGACGAAGGGCTCCAAAACCAGGTCTTCCTCCTCCGTACCCGCCAACATTCCCACCATACCCGCCCGTGTTATATCCTCCGGTATTGTAGCCACCTCCGCCATATCCATTATTGCCCCCTGAAAATCCTCCCGAATTGTATCCTCCTCCTCCAATTCCTCCGTACCCGTTATTCCCCGAATACCCGCCTGATGAATATCCACCACCTCCATTATAGCCTGTATAGCCACCACCACCACCAGTTCCACCGTATCCCTGCCTCCGGACTCGACTTCCCCCTGAATTTTTTGAGAAATGAAATCACTTTAAGAAACTCATCTTTTTTTTTTCTCTCTCTCACTCTCATTTTTTGTGAATATTGAAAATTTTGAATCGTCTATGAAATATATGGTCTCTTCAATATTTGATCTATCTCTTACCCGCAGCTACACAACAAACAAATAATAACAACGGAATGGCAAAAGACTTCATGATTGAAAATGATACTGAAACTTTGATTCAACTCTCTTTTTATACGAGTTGAGGAGAATGGAGGAAAAACTTGATCGTATCAGACACGGTATTGGGGTCCGGTTTAAAGCGCAACGAATTATTGTGTGTGAAAAAAAGTCACCTTGAATTGTATTTCATCGATCCTTGACAGTGAGACTTGTAACATCTCACAACAACAATATTTTTGTACAATTATGTCAAAACGGAATTTGAATTATTTTCACCTTGGTACTCTACGATCCTGTTTTACAGTCATTACATGCCTACACAGTCAAAACTGACAGAGATGGAGCATATTTTACAAATAGGAAGTATTTACACACTTGTTAAAATCTCTTCATGATTACAGTACATATCAAAAGTTATATTGACCCTATATTTATTTTCTATGATTGACCAGACCTAAAATACTGGTCAACGGGTCAAGTCAAAGTGACCAAACTTTTCACCGCAGTTTAGCACTGACGAGTAAATACAAGTATCTACATTTCAAAAGTTTGCTAAATGTAAAAGAGATTTTTCATCATGAATAGCATTCGTATGATGCCGTTCCTTGCATATATCCCATTATTATACAGTAGGGAAAGGATGTGGACTGCACGATGGGCTTGTGATTAAAGTATTAATCCATGAATGCTTACAAGTATAGCTCGGATTAAATAAAACTGTACACAGAATAGTTTCGCGGAAGTTTGTCAACTCTCTAGAACAAATTAATTAAGAAAATGCATTTAATATCAGAAATATATACACAATATGTGACACAATATTGCTTAGTAAAATATGAGTAAGTTAATAATAAGGAAGGATACTTTAATGAGGAAACACGTACAAATTAATCACTCCTATCACTCCTCTCTCTCTTTTTATGTTTGTGTTTCTTCTCCTTTTTCGACTTTTTTTCCTTTTTCTTCTTTTTCGAATCCTTCTTTCTTTTCTTCCGTTCTGACTCGGAGGAGGAGGAATGAGGTGATTCTGATTTTTTTCGTTTTAGTGACTCCAGTTTCTGTTTCAATTCTGCAGCTCTCAACTGTGTCAAAGGTGTTGTGGTATCATCTTCATCACTCTCGCTTGAAGTACTACTCACGTCCAGGACAACTTCCTTTGAACACAATGATTTATTACGATTATTAGTAACAAAATCTGTCAAACAAAACAAAATATTTAATTGTGTTTATTATTTTACCTTGTTAGCTTGGGTCCGGATGAAGTTCCGACATTGATATGTCAGGTGCCCACTGTAGCCGCATTTTGCACAAGCAGGTCGGTCATTTTTTGATGACGATGTGTGCCTGTCCATTGTTCGCTAACCTATCGAAGGTTAATCCCAATTAAAAGTTAATTGACTTTCATTCGATTCAATGGATTTTCAAATAACGTCCTTCGCGGGCAGAGTGAAGAGTGGCAAAAAAATTCAAATGGGGCAACCACATGGTCGGTGCATTCGGAAAAATAATTTTCAGAATTCATTATTTCTTTTAAAATGTGTTAAATAAAAGAGGAGTATGGCTATTTTAGCTGCCCCTTTCATTTTGTGTCCGTTTACGGAGGGTAGGGAATTGTTAGGATTTAGCAAGGACCAAGCAGAGAATAAGATTATCTTTACTCTCGGAAAAAATATTGCCATTCGCTACTCTGTAAGTACAATAATATTTTGTAAATTAAAATTCTCTCACATTGTAAGTTGTAACTGTTGTTAAATCATGTTTGAAATTGTAAAGGTCAAGGAGCAAAAGCAGGAAATTAGTTGGACACTGAAAATCCATTGGTTTACCTCGAAAGTTGTCTTTTGTCCGGACATCAAGAAATACGGTGCTGTGATTGACAACAATATTATTTGTATATGGGATGAAGATGACACCAGTTTAAACGAGTCGAGAAAATACAAGGTGAGTTAATTATTCACTATGTTAAAAATGTGTATCATCAAATATGTCTCAAAGTGTTTTTTATTGTAATGTCACAATTCTGAATAATTGCAGTGTACCAAGAATGTGTTTGAGATTTTGCCAACAATGACTTTTGGAACTTTGGTCGTATTCAAAAATGGGGTTGTGTTGAGGCTTTCTGAGGTCACAACTTCCAACAAGCGACAAACTCGACGTAGTTGTGCTGTTCCGGATGGTCCAGTCGATGACAACTCGTTAGATATTCTTGACACCCATGTTGACGAACACAAAAATCTCTTTTTTATTATTAGCGGACGGATGGGTTCAGAGAAGGTAAATAATAACAAATTGTCAAAACATTTTTGTTTTATACAGGTTGGTATTTCTATAATGTTTTTTTGCAAAAAATTTCTTAGACTCGTACAAAAATAGGGGTGGAGAAACAAAAGGCTCTGTATGTTCATGTCATCAATATTCCAACAGCTACCTCAACCGCTGCTGGTGTTCCTTCCTTATTAAATACAGTGGTAATTTCTCTCGAGGACATGGGAAAGGAAATAATTGGTTGGTGTATATTATCTGATCCTGATGTAGAGCCATCACTTTTACATCTTTGTAAGTGTTTAAAAAATATTGTTTTTTTTTTGTTTTCTACTTAGTAATCTATATTTTAAAATATTATCCTTTTTTCCTCATACAGTGTCGGATGGTACTTTTGTCAAACAAAATTTGATGCCGAAACAACGAGTTCATCCAAAACAGGGACATTATCACAAGGAGTCAACGGAGATTTCCAGATTTCACAGATTTGTCAATACAGAGCATCCAGTAGTAATAAGACCTTGTGCCGAGTCTACAGTCGTTGTGTATGGTTGCAATCCTTCAGAAGAAGGAGCCGTTGTGTTAATCTACGACCTTAAATATGACCTCGTTCTTTCCTATCAGTCGCTCAAACTATTCAGTTCCCCTCCCATGATGACAAAAATAGATAATAATATATTTGTCCCTCTGGGTCTCAATATTCTCGTGATAGGGATTCGATTGAAAAGATCCTCATTGTCATCAGTGGTGGGTCAACATTGTTTACAAGGTGTTGAGTGTCTGGAAATAAGAGACCCTTGGAAAGCGGGTTGGGAACAGAAAGATGTATCAATAGAAGCGATTGACAAGCATGTTAGCGTAGAGGACTTGGATGAATCTTCATACGAAGGACTTGACCTCAAAGATCTCGCAAATACTGTCAAGACATCAGAGAAGAATGGACATCCAGAATCATTGTACGCTGGATTTTTTTTAAAACGAACTTCACAATGTCAATGTTTATAATTTCAAAAATAATTGATTATGCAAAACTTTTTTTTCTTTCAGAATTTGTGCTCAAGTTATTCCTCTTGCTCTGGAGAAATGTAATAATTGGAGAGATGCTCTTGTTTGGATACTGGAATACTTTGCAGACATTCCCGATGACCTCTTAGTGGCCATGTTACTACCAATTTTGAGTGACATTACAACAACGACGACGACAAGAAACAAAGGTTCCACTAAAACTGAAGATGAGGATGAACAATCCAAAAATTACCGTCTGATTAGTGAAATTTTGAAGAGGACATTTGATCGACATGAAATGGTCAAGAATTTGAGAATGATGGACTATACTTTAGTCAAAAAGTTTTTAGACATCATTAGTGCGTCTATGATGGACCGACCATTCTTTGATATGGATGTGGATGGTAATATTAATAATGAGAGTTCCGAGAATGTTTGTAATGTGATGAAGTGGGCTGGAGCCCTTCTGGATTCTCATTACACTCATTTTGTATTTAATAATGACACTGAGCTTGTAGACAAATTATTGCAATGTCTAGAAGAAAAGATGATCATTATGAAGGAAATTGAACAGATTGAGCCTTTAGTTAAAATTATTAAGAGTAAAACAAAATATGAACCTCTGCCAAGTTCCCATTCTGTCTATCGTATAGTTAATGTTGTTTTTCGTTAAAACTTTTACATTATAAAATTGACAATAAAATATTATGTTATAGAACAAAAAAAAGTTATTCAACAGTTATTCCGTTTAATACTTGTAAAACATGGTTTGGGGTTAGTAGGGTATATTGAAGGATTTCATTTTTAATACACATTATATAAAAGTATGAATACTTAGGCACATCACCTAAACAGGTTATAAGTAGTAAATAAGAGTTAAACACGGTACAAGGAGTTTCGTGAACATAATGTAAATTAGCTAATACTAAGTAGTAATTACATAAATCTAATAATAGGAAATGCAACGTTTAAAGTTCATCCTTGCTCTTGTTGGCAGGATTGTATTCTTCACACATCTACGAAAAAGAATAGAAAAGAGATTATTCATTTTGTTTTTAATACATGGATATGAACAGTAGTGTATTTAGGGATATTAATATATTATTATTACATCTTTCAATGATTCCTGCATGCAGAGGGCAAGTTTTTCGTAGCCACCACAGGACACGTCAGTCGAGGCTAATAGTTCCGGGGTTCCTAAATCTTTCCTACAAGTATTCAACTTTTTAGAAGCTGTTTGTCTGTACCCATAATCCTCAAAACGTTGGCTGATGGCTGCTGTCAATTTGTCTCCGGTCACCAATCCACTTTCGTCCAACTATAATTCAACAAAAATGACATGTTTAAGAAAAACTTATTTCATTTCAGGTACAACTACAATTAGATGATAGTTGCATAAATGAATTTTACCGATATTTCTGCTTCAAGAACACATTTTGCGATGCAGTCATTAGAATTTAAATGTCTAGGTGAACTCTGGGCCTTTTCCGTATATTCAGCCACACAAGTTTCAACAGAGGCTTGACTTGATTTGTAAGCCTGGACACGTTCTTTGTTGCACAGTTTGTATAATTCTTCACGACCAATTTTCGCTTCTCTGTCCTTCACAGCCTGTGCCTTTTCTTTACAACTTGGTTCCTTTTCCTCGACTTGAGCTTCTTCTTTTGCTTTCTTACTACAACTTCCTTCAGCATCAGCCTAGTGTAACAACAGAAGAGAGGGGTAATTAAGAAAAGCAAAGATATAAATAACAAAAATTTCATGATTTTCTTATATTTTTACATCTTACCAGCACAACAAGGGCAGACACAAAGATGAAAATAAATGCAATCTTGGTGTTCATTTTCTCTTTTTCAAGGAGAGATGAATGTTCTTGAATGAATGTAGAAAATCACAAAAGTCTTGAGCAGATTAGAAAATTGACTAGTACTCTTCCCAGTGTCTGAAAGCCTTCTGAGGTTCTCGAATCACTGATCAATTGACCTGTCCTGAGATTGTCCTCCTCACCATAGTACCTGTGTGTAACAAATAGAAAATCAAAGAATGTAGTCCAGACAACAAATCCAAATTACAATCATTCAAAAATCAAGATTCATGATAGGCAAAAAGAACAAGGGAGACAAAATAAAAATTGTGATGACAAAGTGGTAAAGACATAATTTTGCCAAATGTGCATGTAAAAGTACCTTATAATCCGCGCTGGTAAACTGTAAAATAACTTCTATTAAAGTAAAAAAGGAAGTTTTCTGTAGCCTGAAAAAATGACAAAAATAAGTCAGTTATCTATACTTCCACAATATAACATTTCTTTTATGAGTCACCCTTATGAATATTTAAATAAACGATAACAAGGGAATGATACATTATCTAATCTAAGGTTACTGAAATTCAGCAGTGCTGTCAACTTGTATTTTTAGATACTTTTTTAATACAAAATTTGATCAAGTTACCTGTAAGGGGAGTGTTCCCAATGGAATGTGCAAACAGCCGTATAGTATTTAATTACAGAAAAACTGCATTGCCGAATTTCAAAGGCCACTCAAATCTTAGTCTTTCTATGTAATCAAAGGTCTCAATGTCTTTGTGTATGATAAACAGTATTTTTTATTACAATTTGATCAAAAAGGTGTATTTATAAAGGTTAAATGGGAATAAATCGAGAAATAACTAATGCAGCAACATAGATAAATCCTACGACGCCAAGAAGTATTGATCGGAATTTTGTTAACAGCAGCA